>JAQZBX010028686.1:0-27692 GCA_029593785.1 Cabassous unicinctus
CTCATATACCCAACATCCTCCCCCTTTCCTCCCCCCCATATTAATACCTTTTTATATTTGGATGGTACCTTCATTATAACTGATAGAGAAATAATGAAACATAGCTACTAAACATGGTCAATTTTTTACATTATGGCTTACATTTTAGACTGTACACTTTAATAAATTTTGATGATATTTACCATATCCTTTGTCCATCATTGTAAGATCATGTAGAACACTTCCACTGCCCACTAAATGCCCTCTGTTCGATCTATTCTATTCCTCCCTCCCCTCCCCTCAGGACCCACAGCGACCCCCTGGCTTCACTCCTTGGATGATAAGATTCATAGTTACATGCAACAAGACTGACGTCTTGACACACTGGTTTATCCTCCCATATTAGTAACTGCCCATGCCCTCAAGAGACTCCTGTCTATTTGTTCCCGAGAATGGGAGTCCAACTCCTTCCCACTCATTATGTGGTTTTCCAACCACTGATACAACACATTATGAGAAAATGAACACTCACACACTTCCTAGAAGCCTGCTCCAAGTGCTCCCTGTCCTGAATGCACCCCCATGCAACAATCTAGTAACCTTTCCTTCTTCTGTTGCCATAAGAGCATTCTCAACTTTGTACTTTCAACCACATACCTGCTAATCCCCAGTGTTCACCTGGTCCTTCTCCCAACCATCCCCCCAGTACCTTGGACCTTCCAACTCCCCCTTCCCAATCTACCCACCTGTCGACCCTGCGCCACCCAACCCATTAATATCACTATCTTCCTGTGATATCCCTTCTATATGCAACTACACACTTTCACCTTACCATAGATTACGTCTGAATGGGTGTTGGCTCACAAAATTCTTCTTCCTTTCTACTTCTTGTAAACCTATTTCCAGACAAAAGCTCTCTGAGTCTAATCAATTTGCTTAATTCATATCAGTGAGGACATGTACTATTCATTCTTCAATGCCTGACTTGCTTCACTCAACATAAGGTCCTCAAGATTCATCCATGTTATTCCATGTGTTAGCACTGTGTATTCCTTCTTACAGCCTAGGGATATTCCATTGTATGTATGTACTACATTTTGTTTATCCATTCATCTGTTGAAGGGCACCTGGGTTGATTCCAACTTTTGGCAATAGTGAACAATGCCGCTATGAACATTGGTGTGCATATATCTGTTCACGTCTTTGCTTTCAATTCTTCTGAGTAAATACCCAGCAAAGAAAGTGCTGGATCATATGGAAGTTCTGTAGTTAGTTTTTTGAGGAACTGCCAACTGTCCTCCACAGTGGCTGGACCATTCTACATTCCCACCAGCAGTGGATAAGTGTTCCAATTCCTCCATATCCTCTCCAGTACTTATAATCTGCTGTTTTTTTTTAATAGCCGCCATTCTAATGGCTGTAAGATGGTATCTTATTGCAGTTTTGACTTGCATTTCCCTAAGAGCCATAATGTTGAGCATTTTTTCAAGTGATTTTTAGCCATTTGTATTTCTTCATTGGAGAAGTGTTTTTTCAGGTCACTTGCCCATTTTTTAAATGGGTTATTTGTCTTTTTATTTTTGAGGTGCAGGATTTCTTTATATATGCAGGATATTAGGCTTCTATCAGATATATGGCTGCCAAATATTTTCTCCCATTGGGTAGGCTGCCTTTTTACTTTCTTGATAACATCCTTTGAGGTGCAGAAGTTTTAAATTTTGAGGAAATCCCAGCTATCTATTTCTCTTTTGCTGCTCATGCTTTGGGTGGAAATTTCATGAAACTATTTCCTATTACATGGTCTTATACATGTTTCCCTACATTATCTTTCAAGGTCTTTATGGTCTTGGTTCTTATTGAGATCTTTAATCCATCTTAGGTTGATTTTTCTATAAAGTGTGAGACGGTGTTCCTCTCTCATTCTTTTGGATATGGATATCCAGTTCTCCAAGCACCATTTGTTAAAGAGGCCATTCTCTCCCAGTTGAGTGGGCTTGGTGGCCTTATTGAATATCAGATGAGTATATATGCAAGGATCTATATCAGAACTCTCAATTCAGTTCCATTGGTCAGTATTTCTATCCTTGTGCTAATACCATGCAGTTTTGACCACTGTAGCTTTCTGGTATGTTTTAAAGTCAGGTAGTGTGATATCTCCAATTTCAAGTCCTTGGTGATTCAGGGCTTCTTACTTTTCCAAATAAATTTTGTAGTTAGTTTTTCCAATTTGTTAAAAATTACTGTGCTGATTTTTATTGGGATTGCATTAAATCTGTAGATTAGTTTGGGTAAAACAGACATCTTAATAATGTTTCATCTTCCTATCCATGAACAGGAATATTCTTCCATTTATTTAAGTCTTCTTTGATTTCCTTTAACAGTGTTGTGTAGTTTTCTATATATAAGTCCTTTACATCTTTAGTAAATTTATTCCTAGGTATTTGATTCTTTTAGTTACTACTATAAATGGTATTTTTTTCTTGATTTTCTCCTCAGATCGCTCGTTATAGGTGTACGGAAATGTTAGTGATTTTTATGCATTGATCTTATAGCCTGCAAATTTACTGAACTCCTTTATAAGTTCAGGAAGCTTTGTTGTAGTTTTCTCAGGGCTTTCTATGTATAGGATCATGTCACCTGAAAATAGTGGAATTTTTACTTTTCCTTTCCAATTTGGATACCTTTTATATCTTTTTTTGCCTCAGTGCTCGAGCAAGTACTTCTAAGACAATGTTAAATAAGAGCAGTGATAGTGGGTATCCTTGTCTTGCTCCCAATCTTAGAGGGAAAGCCTTTAGTATTTCACCATTGGAGATGATGTTAGCTGTGGGTTTTTCCATATATACCCTCTCTCATGTTCAGAAAGTTTCCTTCTATTCGTATCTTTTGCAGTGTTTTGGTCAGGAAAATGTGCTGTATTTTGTCAAATGCTTTTTCTGTGTCTATAGAGATGACCATGTTTGTTTGATGTGTTGTTGAATACTATTAGCAAATATTTTGTTGAGCATTTTAGCATCTAGATTCATTAGAGATTGGCCTGCAATTTACCTTTCTTGTGGCATCTTTGGCTTTGGTATTAGGGTAATGCTGGCATCATAGAATGAGTTAGGCAATGTTGGAACAGCATAAGCAGGATTGGTGTTAGTTCTTTCCAGAATGTTTGGTAGAATTCACCTGTGAAGCCATCTGGTCCTGGGCTCTTCTTAGTTGGGATGTTTTTGATGACTGAGTTTATCTCTTTACTTGTAATTGGACTGCTGAGTTCATCAATTTCTTCTTTTGCCAATGTAGAGAGCTTGTGAGTTTCTAGGAATTTGTCCATTTCCTCTAAATTATCATCTTTGTTGGCATATCATTTTTCAAAGTATCCTCTTATGATACTCTTTATTTCTGTGGGGTCAATGGTGATATCTCCTTCCTCATTTCTTATTTTGTGTATTTGCATCTGCTCTCTTTTTTTTCTTTGTTAGTCTGGCTAAGGATTTGTCAATTTTATTGATCTTCTCAAAGAACACATTTTTGGTTTTCTTTATTTATTCTAGTGCTTTCTTATTTTCTATTTCATTTAGTTCTCACCTAATCTTTGTTATTTCCTTCTTTCTACTTCCTTTGAGGTTAGTTTGTTGTTGTTTTTTCAATTCCTCCAGGTGTGTAGTTAGGTCTCTAATTTTAGCTCTTTCTTCTTTTTTGATATATGCATTTATGGCTATGAATTTCCTTCACAGTACAGCTTTTGCTGCATCCCATATGTTTTGATATGTTGTGTTGTCATTTTCATTCGTTTCCAGGTAGTTACTGGTTTCTTTTGAGATTTCCTCCTTGACCCACTGTTTGTCTAAGAGTATTCTGTTTAACTTCCATATATTTTCCAATCTTGTTCTCTTGCCCTTAGTGATTTTCAATTTAATTCCATTGTGGTCAGAGAAAGTACTTTGTATAATCTCAATCTTTCTGAATTCATTGAAATTTTTTCTGTGGCCTAGCATGTGGTCTATCTTGGAGTATGATCCATGTGCACTTGAGAAGAATATATCCTGCTGTATTTGTGTGTTGTGTTCTGTATATGTCTATTAGATTCAGATCCTTTAATGTATTATTCAGAGTCTTTGTTTCTTTATTGACTCTGTCGAGATGTTCTGTCTAATGGTGTTAATGGTGTATTAATGTCCCCCACTTTAACTGTAGAGTCATCTATTTCTCCACTAAGTTTTTCCAGTGTTGCTTCTTGTATTTTGAGGTGCCCCAGTTAGGTACATAAATGTTTATGATTGTTCTTTATTCTTGATAGATTTCCCATTTCACTAATACATAGTGTCCGTCTTTGTCTCTTACAATAGTTTTGCATTTAAAGTCTATTTTGTCCAATAGCAGTATAGCTACTATTGCCCTTTTTAGGTTATTTTTTACTTATAAAAATGTTTTCCAACCATTTACTTTCAGCCTCCTTGAATCCCTCAGTCTATGGTGGGTTTTTTGTAGACAGCATATAGATGGGTCATATTTCCTTATCCATTCTGCCAGTCTGAGTCTCTTGACTGGTAAATTTAATCCATTAACATTCAGTATCATTACTTTCAAGGTATTACTTACATCAGTCATATTTCCTTTCAGTTTTTGTATGTCATATGTTGTTTTTATTTCTCTTTTTGTCTTTTTAGTTGTTCTTACACTCTCCTATAACTCTCTCTCTCTCCTGTTTTTTCCTTTCAAACTGCAGAACTCCCTTTAGTATTTCTTGAAAGGCAGTTTTCTTATCAGCATACTCTCTTAATTTCTGTTTATCTGTGAATATTTTGAACTCTCCAACTTTTATGAATGCCAGCTTTGCTGGAGAGAGAATTCTTGGCTGGAAGTTTTTTCTTTTAGTACCTTGACTATGTCATACCACTGTCTTCTTGCCCCAATGGTTTCAGATAAGAAATCAGCACTTAATTTAATTGAGCATCTCTTGTATGTGATGATTCTCTTTTCTCTTGCTGCTTTCAGTATTTTCTCTTTGTCTTGAGTGCTGGACATTTTGACAAGTATATGTCTTGAAGTAGGCCTGTTGGGATTTATACTATTTGGGGTGCACTCTCCTTCCTGGACATGTACATCCATCTCCTTCAATAGGGTTGGGAAGTTTTCAGCCATTATTTCCTTCAACACTTCTTCTGTCCCCTTTCCCTTCTCTTCTCCTTCTCAGATGCCTATAATGCATATGTTTGTGTGTTTTGTGTTGTGGTTTAAATCCCTAAGTCCCTGCTGGATTTTTTCTATCTTTTTATCTATCAGTTCTACTATCTGTTTGATTCCAGATGTACTATCTTTCATATCACTAATTCTTTCTTCTGCCTGTTCAAATCTGCTGCTTTGTGCTTCCAGTGCCTTTTTGAATTTTTGGATTGTGCCATTCATCACTATCATATCCGTCATCTTTTTATGTATATTTACAATTTCTTCAGTATGTTCTCCCAGTGTCTTCTTAACATCCTTAATCTCTTCCTTCACTTCATTAAGTTGGTCCATGATATTTGTTTGGACAGCTCTGATTAGTTGTTCGATGTCCTGCATCTCTTCCTGGTTTTTAGTTTGTTCATTGGACTGGGCCATGTCGTCCTGTTTCTTTTATGGTTTGTAATTTTTTTTGCCCTCTGGTCGTCTTTTCATCTTGATGCTTTATTCAGTTGATTAGCTTCTCTCTCTACTCTAGAGTTTAAATTAGCTGCTGGTTTTGTTTGTTTGTTAAGTTTTCTCTTTGACACTTTGTTCTTCTTGTTCTTTGTCCTTGCTGTTTTCTATGTTCCCTTGAAGGAAAAAGGTTAGAGCCAGAGAAAGTAGAAGAAGTAACAAAAGTGAAAAGATAATAGTAATAATAACAATAAAAGTTAGAAGAGGGGCCATATAAGACTCAGTAAAATGAATATTTACCTCATGTAATAGAAATTAAAATGTGGAGTACCTACAATGAAATGGGAAACTGAATATAGAACGATTTAAAAGGCTGTAATGATGTGGAGAGAGAGAAAGAAAAAAGAAAGGACAGAAAGAAAAAAGTTAATAAAAAAAGAAAACATAGTAGACAAGACAGAAATAGAAACCAGAAAAATCGAGTACTAAATAAAAAAAGTAGAATGTAAGAACCACAACAGAAAGCAGAAAGTAGAAAGATGAAGGAAGGAAAAGAGATAGTGTTGGTAGACAAAATCAGTATACACAGAAAACAAGGCATCAAGGAAGAAGAAGCACAGCAAAGAAGAAACATGCTAGCAGCACCTCATTTAAAAAAAGTAGGCAGGTTTGACTCTCCTATGACAGGAGAGGGAGGGAGGATCTGCTCACACAGCCTGCTGAATCTTGCTGCCATAGGAGTTCCCTTTTGAAATTCAAATGGGACCCTCCTGTCTGATTTCACCACACAGAAATGATTCTCAACCCTCTTCCAGACCACCTCCTCCTCCCAGGGAACCCTAAATAGGTTCTTGGAAACTTATTAAGTGCTTTCTACTGCCCGGCTACCTTAGGGGAGTTGAAATTTTGATAGTTTTCTGCATGGAACTATTTAATTGGCTGACTCTATTCTCTCTCAGGCCAAGTTTCTCTATCTCAGTGTGGTTAGGTAAATCAGGTTTCCTCAGCAGATTCACCTCTCCCCTTGCTGGGTGGCCAGTGGGAGTAGGAGCTCACCTCGGCCCTTTGCCCTAAAGGTGGGGCTTAGCCTTCCACGATTTCCAGGCATGGGGCTAAAAACTCATGGTTTTATCTTGAGCAATCTATCTCCCTGTCCAGCTCTCTGCAGATTGATGCCCCAAAGGCTCCTGCTCCATGGGCTCCCAGAACAGCTCACTCTGGCAGGATCTTGTCCCAATCAGCCGTCTTTTGCCCCACTCAGCATTTTGCAAGAGAGATGGTGAGCACCCATTTAAACCAACGCCATCTTGCTGCTTGCTTTCTTCTTTATCTTATGTTGCTTTTTAATTTTAAAATGTGGCTACAAGTAAATTTTAAATTACTTGTGTGGCTTCCATTATATTTCTTTTGAGTATTTCTGCTTTAAAGTAAAATTCTATGATAGAGTCTATTGTGGCAAAAGCAAGGTAAGAAAATCTGTGCTTGACTAAGTAACGGTGCCGAGTTGTTGCCAAGCAAGCACTGGGCTGATTCTACTGCAATGACATTTCATGGACTTAAACCATCAGTGAGTTGATTGCAGCTATGACTGATTATATCCACAATCAACTGAGGAGATTGCCTTCAGCAATGAGAGATCTCATCCAGCCTTAAAAGGAGAAGTGATTTCAGCAGAGTGGGAACTCCCATCTCTACTTCAGACAGAAAGCATCTCTTGGGGATCTCATTGAGGACCTTCATTGTATTTCCTGGCTTGCTTGCAGCCTGCCTTGTGGAATTTGGACTCATACGCGCCCATGGTTGTGTGAGACACTTTTACAAAATCTCATAATATTTGATGATATGTCCTTTTGAGTCTGTTTCCCTAGAGAACCTGACTAATACATATGATGTGAAAATAATTTATATTTTGATTTCTATTGCTCTATAACAGGGGTTCTTAACCAGGGGTCCACAGACCCCTAGGTCCGTGGAAAAATTTCAAGGGGTCTATTAGCTTGAACTGAAAAAAATCAGCTTATCATCTTTATTTTCTCTGACCTGTAGCTGAAATCCAGCATCTTCTTCACTTATGAATGTATGCAATAAATTAATATATAGTAGTATTCATTTCACCTGATTAGCGAAGGAGTCTGTGGAACAAAAAAGGTTATGAATCCTTGCTCTGTGACAACACTTCCCAACTTAGTGACTTAACAGTGGTTTTATAATGTCTTGTGAATCTGTGCAATGGGTGAAGCCATATGAGCAGTCTTTCTCTACTTTATGTTGTCTGAGTCATTTGTGTGTTTCCTTTCAGCTGGGAGGTCAGCTTGGCATGGAATAAGCAAAATGTTTTAACCCCATGGCTGGCACTTCACCTAGGAGTGGTTGGGACAGCTGAAGCCTGGTTAGGCCTTTCTCTTAAGCAGAGCATTTGGACATCTTATATCATGGATCAACCTTCAAAAACTGCCAGTTATTTTAAGATTTAGATATGGGCTGTGGACAGGGTAATAAGTCACACAGAGGGTCTCAAGTAAATCATGTGGGGTGCAAGTTGCCTTGCAGTTCAGCTTCTTGATCCAGTCTATCACTGACCTTACCAAAAGAATCAGTCTGGTAGTTGCTTGTCTTCTGCAAGTCTTCTGCACTGTTTTATAGAAGACAAGAAATTCTTGGTTTGATTCATTTAAATAAAGCAGTAGTTGGTGAGTGGTGTCAAAGAAAGATGTACCCGACAATATTAAACTGGCATGGATGACTTTATTTGAGGGCAGACAGAGACTAGTACTCAACTGCTATGAAAGCAGGGAGTAGGTTGAGTTCTACAATCAGAGCAAGAGCAGTGGAACAGTACAGCAAGCCATCTGGTGGAAGACAGGAGGGGAAAGTAAGGGGCAAGGTGGTCACAGAATAGCTAATCTCTGAGGTTGGTTTTATTTTTTTTTCCTGCAGTCTGAGTTTTTTGTTTTTCACTTTTTTCCCCTCTATAATCCAACAGCTGCAAGATAAGTTTCAAGGAAGTCAGGATGAGAGGAGGGAGCGGGTTAGGGTTGTCTAGGAAAACGCAGTGTTGGTCAATGGAATAAACTTGTAATAGTCATAGGGATCTGGCCCCAGGACATGTAGGGCCACTAGATCTTTCAGCTGTCCCCAAGCTGTCCCTCACAAATCCAGGTAAGAACAGAAGGCTGAGACAGAAATACTGTCAGTCACTTTCTGCTGGGTAGTAAAAGGAGTTTTAAGGAAAATTATGTAGAGAAATTCCAAAAGCAGCATGTTATGTTTGAGGAAACAAAAGAGAAAGGAATATATAAAGAAAAGAAAGGCTGTGCTGTGGGAGGAAGTATGTTTCTCTGGAGGAGACATGTTAAAACAATATTGATTTTCTACTATTCTTTCTCAAAGGATTTTAGAATTAAAAATAACAATGTAAGTAATTTTACTATTAATGTTGTTTTTTTTTTTAAGATGACATAACTTATAAATAACCTAAACCATGTGGGCTCATTCTCATCATCCCCAAGTGTGAATGCCTACTTATGTTTGTTATACAGCAGATTACTTTATAAAGAAACATCAAAAACTTTGTAGTCCTTAAAGGCTCCTTCTCTTATGTCTAATTTAAATCATCCCATCTTGGCCATGCACATTGCCATTGCTTTATTTCAGGCTCTAAAAACTTCTCACCTTCTTTACTCCAATAGATTCTTTTCTGGTGCATCTGCTTTCATTTTAGTCCCCAGAAAATATATTGTCTACCTTGTTGTTAGTGATATATTTCTAAAACACAGATTATATCATGTCACTTTCTTACTGAAAATCATTCCATAGATCCCCAGGGATTTTCTGTGAAACTTATGATTTCTTCCTAAACAAAATAGTCTACCATGATATAGACAAAAATCAAGGGTAGTATTTTTTATGTTACAAGAAGGTCAGCATGGTTAGATCTTTCCAGTATCACAGACAATAACTTTGACCCAGGCCTTGTTACTCCCTAGGATGTGAAATATTCAAGATAATCATAAAGAATATTTTATGAACATGATCTTAATAATACTTGTGGAATGAGTTCATTAGTTGGTATTACATGAGAGAAAGAAAGAAAGAAACAAAGAGAGAAGGAGAATGAGAGAAGGAAAGGAATAAAAAAGAAAAGAAAAAGAAAAAGTTTTGATTTCATTTCATGTGATATTTCAAATGTAGAAGGTGCCAGGTTTTTGATATTTAAGGAGATAATAACAGTACACTAAATAATAACTAATTTAGATCATTTTTTGAAGCCAGAAAATGTGTCTCTTCATTTAACTTCCAAACTATGTGATTTAAAATACCTTTGTTAGACCAGTAACATACAAAAATCAGTAAAAAAGATGATGAGCTCTTTGAATGTAATTTCTCGAGTTAACCAATTCTTATTTAATTATTGGATTGCAAAGATAATAACCTTTCTTAAGAGAAGATATAAATGATCACATGTAAGGATCTGCTAAATGCTAGATAAGAAATCTATCCTAAAAAGGAAGGTATTCTTATTATTTATTATTATTATTCCTATTTTACAAAATAAGCAAAAAAAAAAGCTCAGAGAAATGAAATAGAATGTGTAAGTTCACAGTGAGTGACAGAGCCAGGCATGACTTCCGTGTTCTGCATAGAAGAAATTCATGACCATTAAGTGCTACATCATCCCAGGGAGGTAATCCTGGAAGTTCAAGTCAGCCTCTGATATGGCACTGTAACTTTAATCCAAGTAAAACTTCTATCTCTGTCTCATTATAAAAGGGGTGGTTCATCAACTCATGAACTACCTAGCCAGGATCATCTGATTTAACTCTAAGGCCAGAAGGAAGAAGAAAATGGGACATACCTAAAGTAAGAATAAGCTTCAGCCTTGGCAAAATATGCAGTTATGTTTCTTTGGTTGCATTCTTCTGCTATTGCACGCTCCAGGAATCTTTTGAATTCCTTGTATTATATTTTCAATGGATAAAGCTTCCACCTATTAAGGACAACAGCTTGAATGCATTTATGGATTATCTTCAGTTGCTCAGAAAATTAATTCATGCAGACTAGATTAATTAAATAATTGGAAACAAATGTGGGCTCTTATTACATACCAGGCATTATTTATATAGCAATGGCCAAGACAAATATACTCCACAATGTTCAAAATATACCAAGGGAGATAGTGGGAAAAAAAAAAAACATTTTAAAATTATACTTGTATTAAATACAAGAAAAAAGAAATATATAGAATATGAAAGGGTATCACATCTGGGAACTTAACATAGCCTGTATATTGAAGGATGTTTTCTCTGAAAACAAAAACTCTTTAAATCCAGACTGTAAGTACCGGTAGGGGCAGGCCAGACAAGGAAGAGGGGCCAGTCTTTCCAGGCAATGGAAACAGCATGTATGAAGGCCATAAGCTGGGAAGCATCTTGTATCTGAGAATAAGATAAATGGTCAATGGAGCACAGAGGGCGGTAGAGGCGGTGGTGAGGAAAGGGTATATGGCTGGAAATGTAAGACAGTCTGAGAACATGCAGGGTCTTCTTAGCCATGTTAAGGAATTTAAACTTTTTCTTAAATCTAAGTTGTGATAAAGCATTTTTATAAAATGTTTCATTAATGAATATATAATGTCCCTACTTTGTGTTCCCATAACACATCAAATATTGGCTAACTGTTTAATTATTCTCTCATATTTCACATGAGACCCATAAGGACAATTTATCTTAGCTTGATACAGGAAATAGGACTGTGTCTGGAATGTACTAAATGAGTACATAATAAATGATTGCTAAATTATTGATTAAATAAGCACAACTCATGTATTCCTTTTCCCTTTGTTTTTTTAAATTTTTATTATGTTCTAATGTCAAAAGATAGCTTTCCTTCCAGCATACTCTAGAATGAGCATGAATAAATTGAATACAATATTAAATGTGATAAAAAGTAATGTGCTTTTAGTTCAATATTTTAAAAACCTGTTTTAGTATGGATTTTTTTTCAATATTTCAAATTCTATTTTTAGTACTGCATTCTGTTTTAATTTGTATTTTCCAAAAATGCCTTTGGTTTATGAAAATTAAATGTTTATGTTTTGAAATTAAAGTAATAATAAAATTTGTTCTTTTATTTTGTCTCTTACATCTAAATTCTGAGTATATTTATTACTGCATTAATTTGACTTTTTCACACACAAGTAAAGATAATTTAATAAGTCACCTTCCAACTTAGTTTTTCTTTAAAGATTTATTTTTTTAAATTTTTTAAAAATTTTATTCCCAGCCCCCCTTTGCCTCCTGTGCTGGCTGTCTGCTTCCTCTGTCCATTTGCTGCACGTTTCCTCTGTGTCTGCTTGTCTCCCCATTTGTTGCATCATCTTGCTGTGACAGCTCTCCGCTGGCATGGGCCAGCTTGCCCTCACCAGGAGGCCCTGGGAACAGAACCCAGGGCCTCCCATATGGTAGGCAGGAGACCAACCCCTTGAGCCACATCTGCTTTCCTCCATTTAGTTTTAATCTGAAAATCCATTACAACTAAACAAATAACAAAGAAATCTATTAAATGTGAGATATATATATATCTCACAGGTGGTGGAAAGGAAGAGAATTGCTTTTTTGATTAATGTATGTAAATATTAAATACATTTTATAGTAGAATGCTTCCAAATTAACCTAGAATTCATATGCTATAGGCGAATTTGTAGTCTTTATGCATTTGTTGCCTAAGTTAATATTTTAACTTAATAAGTTGATTTAAAAATATTGTTTAATGCTTCAGAACACATACAAACTGATGAATGATACCCATTTACTCTTAAAGATCCTTGTATCAATATGCTGGTACATTGTTTAGTTTTCTGGATGCAATTTTTCTTCACCTTGGGTGTATCACAGAATATCTTTTCAACTTATTTGGTTTTATTATAGTCCTTTAAAATATATAACCCAAAAGAAATATGTCAGGAGAACAAAAAGAAACTGTTAACTTCCAACAGACTTAAACAGCATTTATAACTGGTTAGTAGTAGTCTCTTCATAAAGAAGTTTGGACTCTTAATTAGTTGACTTGAATCCACAAACAGATTTGATCTTATAATTCCCAAGTATAAAGATCCCAGAACATTGATTAACAAATAATTGATATATACTATATTATAATTATAGCTACATAATTTAAAATCAACCTTTAGGATAGAGAAATCAAAGAGGAATACAACAAAGATTTTGGCTTTCAATATGTGTTTGAAACACTGAATAATTCCATATTTTTATTTTATTTTATTTTTTATTTTTTTAGCCAACAAGTTTTTATTGAACACCCCCTCTGTGCCTGGCACTGCAGCTGGTGCTATGGAGAATACAAAAGAAGTGTAAGATATGGTGTCCACCCTCAAGGAGCTCACAAAACTAGCTGTGGAATAAGATGTTCTTGTGACTCAGGCAGCATGTGATGTTTACAAAGAAGACAACTTCCAGACTGTGGAGGCTCAGAGACCACTGAGACTACAGCAGTTTGAAAGCCTCTTAGAGCATGGGTAGAGGAATGAAAAGGTAGACAAGTAGGGAACTGGCTATCAACAGATAAGGGGTAAGGGTGAACACTGTGAGATCAATTTGGTGAGTTGATTTGAGGGCACCAGAGCTGCAGGGGGAGTGGGATGCCTGGACCCAAAGAGGTTGGGGCTTTGGACTGAATCTGGGAGGCCTTGCTTGTCATGAAGACCTGGGGGGCTCACTTTGGACATCTACTACCTTCTTTTCCTCTTCCCACATAGCCCTGTCTTCCCATCCCCAGCCTCTCTCTCCCTTAGGAAGGTGGCACCTGGATGTTGAAATGGCAGATGAATAGGGCATGCATGGAAGTTTATTGGGGAAACTGATCAGAGAAGAGGTAAGCAAGGGAGGTTTCCTTCCCTCACGAGATATTCACCATGGTATTTTTAGATGGGCAGGATGCTCTGGATTCTTTTAAAACCTCCCCTTATAGGGACCAAACCATGGGATAATTTGTTGATCACCGATGACAACCCTTTCTCCAAAGTCACATGGCTCTAAATTCTCCCCCTGAAGGCCACAGATGGCTCAAGGAGTGCCTCCTCCTTAATTCCAGAAGTCTCACATGCTCAGCCCTGGTCACAGAGAAGCACAGACTGGGCTCTGAACCTCACGAAGCTTGTGCGAAAGCACAACCATCACACAGGAAGATGATTCTAGGTGACCTATCTAAATGGCCTGGGAAGCCTCAGTGGGTTTTCATTCAACTCATTTTAGTATTTTCATGTATGTTTAACTGAGTAGGGGAGGGGTAAGTCTGAAACTGCCATGGAAGGCAGGCAGCAAAGCATATCTAGGCAAGGAGGAACCTATGGGGTTTGAGGAGAGCAAAATGGGCTTAGGCAGAATCAACTAGTCTCCCCAAGTGCCAGCTGGCAAAGGATGCCACACTGGGCAAGGAAAAGCAGGCTCAGGCCCTTATTCAACAGAGAGACTGCAGAGCTGGGTCAAAGGGTTGGTCAGAGATGAAGGAGGCCCCTTCGTGGACGTCAGTCACAAGTTCCCCACAGGGGCCGGGAGGAGAACCAGAAGGACTGCAGTACTGAAGGAGCAACAGCTCAGAGCAAGGCCTCAAAGAGGGCCACAGGGAACGGGTGGCAGTGGATTTGGCAACTCTCCTGCTCCTTGCTCCAGGTGCCCTGTGCGGGCACACTCCCTCTGCCCCACAGGTCACCGAGCCTTTGCATCCTGGAGAACAGAAGCATCTGTGGCTTGTGGCCCGGGGCAAGTGGTGTGTCATGATCTTAGCAAGATGCTTTTAAAAATTATGGAAAGATCATTTATAAAGCCCATTGAACCTATTTTTATTCATTTTACCAATGCCATCGCTATCTCGCTGGGAATGTTATTTCCTTGGCCTGATAGCCTACAGTCTTGATTAAATGTTCTTTGGCTTTAAATTGTTTTGAGTGGTAATTTTGGCTTCTCCAGAGAGACTATAATGTGATAGTAATGCCTAGTTACTTGGAAAATAAAGGGGGGGGTCTATATCAGAGTGTTCTTTTAGGTTAACACTTGCTTGGGTACAAAGAATGGCAATATCTGATAAAAAGTTCTGGCTCATGAGGATATCTTCATCTCTCACATTTTTAAAAAATGAATGCTAACGTTAAAATGTCTATACTTAAATAATTATTTTAATAGTCAAAATAAAAAATCCAAACCTTTTACCATGTTTTTACACAGGTCAACTAGCATTAATGAAAAAAAAGATCAGTTTAAACAATATCAGAATCCAATATAATATATATGTATAAATGCACACACATACAAACACACTCACACATGTTGAGCAATAATTCTCCATGCCTGTCTTGTGCTTCTGCATATTTGCAAAGAAAAGACCTTGACGGCATTTGTTCTGAACTATCTTTTCAAAGATGTTTGTGTAACAAATAGGTTTTTACAAATAGCTTTCTACTTCTCCTGCAGAAGGCAGAATATTATCCTGAGAAGCATAATAAAGATAATGTCTTTGTGTGGAGTAGATGTTGAGTAACCCCCAGATAAGACTGGGGGATTTCTAATTTGGGGATACCAGCTGTAACACAAATCTACCATGTGGGCAAGATTGATCTGGCTACTTTATATCATACCCATAAACCTCATGCTTTTTTTGGAAATACTTTAAAAGATGAAGTAGTCAATAAAATCTACAACATTCAGTGTTGTGCAAATGACTTCTGAGAGATGTATTGCCTATTTAAAGTAAACCAATAACACTATCTCTAACTCTCAAAAGCTTGTCTTGACTTTGACACTAATACATCAACATTTATTCTATGAGTATAATTCAATGGAACTTTTTGAAATGTAAAATCAAACTCTCAAATTAAATTACCAAGGATGACAGATTTTCCATGAGCTGAGGAAAAAGCAAATATTTTAACATCATTAGTGAATGTGACATCTATGATGCTAAAGTCACCTATCAGAAAGAAAAAAAAAGATTTACTTTCTGTGAATTCTCTGCTGCAATGGGTGAGGTTGAAGGCAGCTCTATAGAATATAAAGTTGAATTAATTACATCACTTCATTAGCTAAATGCCTTGCAGAGTGAAAGGTAGCCTTGATAAAATAACTATTCCAAAGAGCACGTTAATAAAAATTCCACATGCTGGAAAGTACTCCTAAGCAAAGAAAAAAGAGTTTTTGATGGAATACCACAAATCACATAATTTTTCATCAAAACAAGGGGAAGATGCCACAAGAATATTGCCAATGACTATATTCTCTGTTCCTATGCAGAATAGAGAGAATATAATTTATCTCTACAATTAGAAATTACTGAATGGAACTAAATCTAAATTTTCTAGGATCTTAGGAATGTGTTAATATTGTTAGTAAGTCTATTGAACAAATTTCTTCTTCCCTTTAGGAGACAGAAAACCAAAAGAAACCTCATTCCATCCTATCAACAAAAACAAGTCAGATAAGAAAAACAATTTTAGTTATGAGAGTCCAGTTTGAACAGGAAAAGCAACCGCAAAAACAAATTCCAGAAATAAACTAGTTTTTTAGGAAAATTGAGACCAAGGTCTGATTTCATCCCTGGAGGAGCAGTGAAGGAAGAAGAAGCTGCCATGGACAGTGAGAAAAAATACAGCTGAAATTTTATTGGGCTTTTAATGTCTATGACATCACAAAGTAGAATACTGGGAAATCACAACCACAAAGTCAGTCTGAATATATGGATCTTCAGCAAGTGCATGGGATCCTTTGCAGGAGATTATCAGGAGATTTAAGAACACTTTGTTTTGTGGAAGAGAGGACATCCCAGATATGAGGTAGCTCCTAGGAAGGCAGGTAAAGGGAAAAGAAAGTTGAAAAAAGTCTCTCTGAAAGCTTTGGGATATTTCCCACAGGTACAGCTGTTCTCCCATAGCTGGGTATTAGTCAGGGTTCTCTAGAGAAATAGAACAGACAGGAGATATGGGTTAAAGTTCATGAAGTGGGAAGTGGATGTGGCTCAAGCGATTGAACTCCCACCTACCACATGGGAGGTCCCAGGTTCAGTTGTCGGTACCTCCTGGAAAAGACGAGCAAGACAGCAAGCTGGAGCAACAGGTAGGCACAGCAAGCTGGCATAATGGGATGACGCAACAAGGTGACACAAAAGAAGAAAGACAATGAGAGACACAACAAAGCAGGGAGCTAAGGTGGCTCAAGCAATTGAGCGCCTTTCTCCACATAGGAAGTCCTGGGTTTGGTTCCCAGTACCTCCTAAAGAGAAGAGAAGCAGACACAGAGAGTGCACAACCAATGAGCACAGAGAGCAGACAGTGAGCATAAACAACAAGGGGAGGGGATAAATAAATAAAATAAATCTTAAAAAAAATAAGGTCCATGAAGTGCACTGTATTATAATAAGCCCAGTGCTTGCTTGAACAAAAAGCTGGCCACTGTTACCTGGCTGAGTTAACACATTAGCCTAAGCATCACAGCTGGAGAAAGTTTGAGAGAGCTGAAAGAAATTCCTCTGAGGCTTTCTATGCCATCCATTTGTGAGTTGCAGCTGTCCCCTGGAGGCTAAAGAAAAGAGGTAGGGCATGATTTGGTCAAAGTCATACACTGTATCAGGATCCAAACACTCTAAATCCCAGTTTTCCCCGTAGAATTCAATTTCTATCTCACAGCTTCAAAATTGTCTTTGATTCCTTCATAAAATCAGATATTCGCTGTTAAAATCAAATGGTTCAAATGCTGAGTTGTCAATTTGATTGAATACTTTCTAAAGATAATAAAATGACAATATTTAAGAAGACATCTTGATGCTGTATTTCCCCTTGAACAAGCATTGCTGTTATGCAAACTTCAATTTATGGCTTGACAGGTCAGAGGACACACAGTTTTTGATGGGTCCTCCATCACATGTTCACCATCACTAGCTAATGTGTAGTTTTTCATTCAGAATCTACCAGTAACAAGTTAGGGGTTACTTATCTAAATAATCATATTCATATAAAAAGGATATTGGCTTGCTCTTAAATTCTATTGCAATTTTCCAGAGGTTCTATGAAGAATCCCTATTTTCCAAGATACCTTGAGTAATAATATATCAGCTAGGTCATTAACCTCAAGTGCAAAGGACCTTGCATTGCAGCCTGGATTTGCTGAAGTGTCTTTTCTTGTTCTATATCACTCTCAAAACTTTCAGCATTATTGGTTACTAGATAAATGGTTCAGAACAATTCACTCATAAGATGCCTCCAAACTCCAAAGAAGCTAATCAAACATGTGGCTCTCTCTTACTGATGTATTGTTCAAAGAACATTAACACATCTCTATCTGGAGGGCCTACATCGCTAGAGGTAGAATGCCCCTACTTTTTCATGGGTATGTATATCTGGCACCCTCAGGTATGTATCCTTTTTTTGATTAGAGAAGTTGTAACTCTACAGAAAAATCTTGCATAATATACAGAGTTCTCATTTACTGCTCTATTATAAACACTTTGCCTTAGGGTGATACATTTGTTATGATCCATGAAAGAATATTTTTATAATTGCACTATAAAATATGAAAGGATATGCCTTTCTCTGTGAATACCACACTGTTTCACTTACTATGGCTAATCTTAAATGCTTTCTACTTCCTGCCTGCAACAGTAAATAACCGGCAAACTATGGTTTGAACTTATATTTATGTGAAAGCAATAATAATGGAAACAGTGTGGTATCCACAGAGAAATAGGCAAATAGACCAATTCAATAGCAAACAGCTACAGGGGATGCAGTGCCCTCTGGAGAGGGAGTTAGAAAAGGAAATTGAGGAGAACTTGCAGAGATGTTTGAGTAACAGAGGGGATGTGTTGAGGAGGGACTTGAGTTCAGAGCGTATAGTGGAAGGTTTAAGAGCACTCGTGAGACGTACAGAATGGAGTTGGTCTGGGGGAAACAGAGAACTGTAAGAAAATAAGAGTCCTGATGGGAAGATGGCCTGGGAGTCTAGCTTGTTGTGGTGACCTGAATAAACAGGGGGAAAGGCATGTGAGCAACTCTTCAGCAGATTGTGGTGCTAATGCTGCTTCTGTAGAGTTTATTTTTAAAAATTGATGCTGTAATCATAAAAAATAAATTGTCTTTATAGAAAATGAGAAATATGCCCATGTTGGGAGAAAATTTAATTGCATCAAAATTAGAAATTATATGTAAATGTTCATGAATAACTAACCTTGATAATTAATTCTAAAATTAAAATAATGTATTCAGTATTATTAAAAATTGCAACCACTTAAGGATTTCCAATTAAGAATGGAAATTTATTACATTCAATTTTAGCTAAAAATCCAGATTAGAAGGCCAATAAGCCTTAATAAATTTCAATATGCAACTCTTAAAATTCATTTAAAACCAGATTGCATTAAGTCTAAATGACATTCCCTTAAGAGACTTCACTAATAAGCCCAGTGGGAATTATTCATTAACCTATGTAGTATTTCAAGCTTTGACGATAATTTTTTATTTATTTTTAGAATCAAGGATTTTAAAGTGTTTCGGCTCATTTTATTCAGTTACAATAATGCCCTGTTACTTAATAAATGCTTGAAATTCTAGACTAGACTAGACAGAGCGTATATTGCAAGTGAGTCATCTCATACAAATGCAAGGCAAATGTAGTAACAATAACAGTAGAAAATGCTAACGTGTCAAAAGAATGTGTTCCATTTGGGATCTTCTCTCAAATTTCACACAAAAGAGATGTCATCTAATTGTGAGCATGTGGTAGAAATAAAATTGTGACAAAAGGAAGCTGCTTGTTCCTTCATGGAACCGCCATTTACTGAGTGCCAATGATGGGCCCTTTGCCTGTTTAGTTATTACCAGTTCACTTTCCAGTGGATTTCTAGACACAATGTGAAAATTCTAAGCTAAAGAGTTTTAAAAATTCTGTAGAAATTTATCTTTCATTATTTTGTTTCAAAGTATTTTGTGGGAAAAATGTATTGATATTTACAGAGAAAAAAAATATCAGGGAATACTGTCAAAATAAAAATTGATTTCTAAAGACATGTATCCTTAACAAGAATAGAGGCAGCCTTGGTTGCTAAGGATATATTTAAACAGCTCTCTAGCTACCCTTTAACCTTTCAGCATCCCTTGATAAAATCTGCCACTATTTCAAAAATAGATGCCATTTATGTCCACAATCAGAAATCTCTATTTTGTAGCATTTCAAGAGAGCAGTGCTTTCAAATACCTGCCAATCAACACTTGACCTAATGAGCTTGAACTAAGAGCAGATTAATTAATTAACTTTGCCAGGCATTATTTCTCAAAGGGCTATTAAGACCAGAAACAAACAAACAAACCACACACACACACACACACACACACACACAAACACCTGCACATCTCCAAAACACAAAGGAATAAATCTTATGTATGCAATTTCCAAATCTGCAATGAGGATGGCCTAATTTTCCACTTATGGTGCTAACTCAGGTGTGTCTTGACATTCTGAAGCTGTCTTTTTCCTTATGATGAACTTACCTTAAACATACACTCTAACTTACATGTCACTTTAGTTATAATGGCATTTAAAAAATTCTAGAAATTTGAATCCTGCAAATAGAACTGTTTAGGCATAGTATTAGATTAATTTAGTACAGGAAACTTTCTCACCTAAAGCTCTCACTAGATGACACTATTTGACCACGTAGAAGAGGTGCTTCCGATTGCATGTACAAAATGACGGCCAGTTTTTTTGTTTTGTTTTTTTTTCTCCTTCCTTCCTAATAAAGGAGCTGCATTTTAAGGATTTCATCTTTATAGTTTTCAGACTGTGCCAGATTTTAAATGAAAATATTAGACTCTCACAACCGGAGATAAAGAATCTTTGGACTGTGAAGACTGGTATATATTTTTCTTTGTTTGTGAGGCAAGAATTGTTTTGTGCCTGTTCTTGCATTTCTAAAACTAATATGCTAAGCGGTATCCAAGAAATTATAGCTGATACATCACCATTTATTATACACCAGGTGCTGTCCTAAGTGCTTTACTATATTAACAAATGAAATCCTCACAACAACCTTAAGAGGAAAACACTAGTTTATCCTTTTATATTATTTTAATATGAGAAAACAGTTCAGAAAGGTTAAAAAACTAATCCATTGTCATACCTCTATTAAGTGACAAAGCCGTTAGATTGTACAGACCACGGTCTTGACCAGTACTGTCTCCTGCCTCCCATACTCAATAACTAATTACAGGTCAGGATAACTGATTCCCAACCGATTTTCTCCCAAAACTGGATAATTGATATCAAACTGATTTTCTTTTAAAACAGGAATTATAGTTCAATAATCAGTAGCTTTCATTGTTTTGTTTTAACATGACAAACAAATCTAAAATCGAGTTCTACATCAGTGACACGTAGGTGTTAAAGGGTAGAGTCAAACTTCCTAGATACAAATCCCAGTTCTGTCATATACAGGATATGTGACTTCAGGCACAGAACATATTTAACTTTGGTAAGTCTTAAAATGGAGAACTTCATAGTACCTAACTCAGGTAGTGTTTGCCAGTATTGAATGAAATTATTGATCATATCATTTAGCATAATTTTGAGACATGATTATTACTATTGGAATGCTCCTCAAGGAGAATAGTATTCCCTCTGGGCACCCTCCCAGATCCACAACAAAATATATATTATTAGGACAGAATAAGGTAATTTAATAGTAAAAGTGTATTCATTAAAAGCCATTTAAATGTTTATGGACATCTACCCATGTAACTTTAGAGTAATTGATTTGTAATGTTCCTTTACCCTCTAGTTGGATAGATTTTTGAGGTTACTTGTAAGGAAAATTAAATCATTTCATCTGCAAATAACCAGGCACCCATCCTCCCCTAAGGCAGAATAAGGACAACACTTGTGTCAACAGTCTGCCAAACTTAAAGCACATTTTTCTGTACATGTTAGCCTTTTCTCCTAATACAAACCCTCAAGCCTCACCTCCCTCAACAACTTCTTTCCAATGTGTTCTCTAAAATTTGATTCATTTTAAGCATACTTTTTAATAGTTTTATTAAATACTTCTGTAGAAATACCCTTTACCTCTTTACCCTTAATCAGACTCTAAAATGACAATTTTCACCACACGTCTTAAAGCAAAAGCTATTTTTTTCTCTAATGCCTTATTGATCTTAGAATCAGGTTATGGGATCAGCATCTTCCTGATATGTCTGGACTTTTCCCCCTGCCTTTTATATTTAAAAATAAAATCTGCTTATTTTGAAACTTAGATCATTCTCTTCTTTAACTCGTTCTGAAAAATATAGACTCCTGTTAATTCTACTACAACAATAAAGCTATGCACACCTGGCTACAGTATCCAATTCCTTAACATTTGTTTCATGCTAGGTTATTGCAAAACCTATTCAACACCCAGTTCTCTTTCCCCTTGGTCTCACCACAAGTTTTCCCTCTCCCTATCACATCTTAAAGCTCCCTGGAATTTGTACCTGCAACCAAATCACTGTCATAAATCCCAATCCTCACCAGACTCTTCCTTTTCTGAAAGTTTATCTTTCCAGGATGCCTAGTGTGATGTAGAATCACTCTTCAATGATCTTTCAATCCACTGACTACTCCTTTTCTTTTCTCCTTCTATCTTTTCAACATTTTCCTATATTTCTTCATTTCTTATCTAGTTTAGATGCTTGAGGTCCATCAACACTTATTCTCTTCCATTTCCCATCTATTACTACATAGAAAGAGGAAAAGTGTCACTTTATCAGAGACAACATTTCTATATCTTCATTCTCTCTCTGATCCAAAGGACCTGCTGCATCAGCTATATACTCTCACTCCCAAATCTTTACCTCCCCTTTTCTACTCTACCTTTCCCAACAGCATTCACATGGTATAGTACAGTGTTTTCAAATTTCAATATTTTGTGTACTGATACAATAATCTTACAAAATTAATGCCTTATTGAATATGACATAAATTTGCCATAAACAGCTGATAATAGTAATTGTAATGAATGAAAAGAGAAAATATTTCCAAAGACATATAAACTATAAAACAATGAAAGCTCTAGGACAAAAACCAAAATATCTAAAATAAAATGTTGCAATCAACAGCTTTGTTTATTTTCCTGTGTGTACATACACAACACTTTCTCTGCAGTATGCAATAACAAGAAAAAAATGCATGTTACTAAGGCATAGACATTTTCAACTTTAATAGCTGTTAATAAATTATCTCCAAAATGGTTGACCAATTTTCTAACCAGCAATTTACCATTTAACATTTCTTTACTCGGCATGCATATCTCAGTTAAATGAAATTAATTTGTAGAAATTATGTCATATGTCTGCATCTTATCTGCATGGTTGTCTGTAAATGTAGTTTTTAACTTTCCATTTTCTATGAGGAGACAGAAAGATAGAAGGTAATTGCAAGGGTTTAAGTGAGGTAATTTATGTGTTTATCACACCATTGGGTTGGAATCAAGTGTGAAATAATTTTCCTTGAGACACTGAAGGAATTTTAAATAATTATAATTTAGGTCTGTGCAATTACATTTCATGATCCACCTATGATGCCTTAGCTTTAGACTATGAAAAACTCATAGTTTTTTTCCCCTTTAGATTGATTTAGTATTATATTTAGTACTATGCCAGTGATCATAAAAAATAATTTCCTTTTTTAAATTTCTTTTTGAGTTTACAGATTCAAACAAAACAAAAAATATTTGTTAAGATAAGCAATATGGAAAATACTGAGCCAGATACACAGTTTAAAAAACCCTGTATTTGAGTCAACCAACTAATTTTTGAATATTGATCTTTTATCCTGCAACTTTGCTAAATTCATTTATCAGCTCTGATAGTGGTAGATTTTTTGGTGGATTTTTTTTGGTGGAATTTTTAGGATTTTCTATACATATTACCCATGTTATCTACATGTAGAAAATGTTTTATTCCTTCCTTTACAAGACTGATGCCTTTTATGTATTTGTTTTTCTTGCATAATTACTGTATTAGCCAAAGGGGTGCTGATGCAAAATACCAGAAATTGGTTGGTTTTTATAAAGGGTATTTATTTGGGGTAGAAGCTTACAGTTACCAGGCCATAAAGCATAAGTTACTTCCCTCACCCAGCTCTGTGAGGGGTCTGGCTTCCTGGGTTTCTCTCTTCCCTGGGCTTGATTCTCTCCAGGTTCACTGCTTGCTCTATCCCCAAGGCCAGCTGTAGACTATCAGGTGAACGGCTCGTCTCTTTTCCTGGGGCTTTCTCTCCTTCTTCACGACCAAGCTCCTCTGTATGCTTATTTCCCAGGGCTCCAGCTCAAGATCCCAACATCAGAACTCCAACTCAAAAATTCCAACTCTGTCCTTTGCCATCTCTTTTATCTTTGAGACCCCACCCACCGAGGGGTAGGACTCAATGCCCCACTGACGTGGCCCAATCAAAGCCCTAATCATAACTTAATCATGCCCAGATGAACAGACCAGTTTACAAGCATAATCCAATATCTATTTTTGGAATTCATAATGATATCAAACTGCAAAACTGCTACAATTACCCTGTCTAGAACTTCCAATACAATGTTGAATAGAAGTGGCAAAAGTGGGTATCCATGTTTTGTCCCTGATCTTAGAAGGGAAGCTTTCAGTCCTTTACCATTGAGAATGATGTTAGCTGTGGGTTTTTCATAAAGAGATATACAAATTAAATGCAATCCCTATAAAAATCCAGTAGTCTTATTGACAGAAATGGAAATGCCAATCATAAAGTTTCTGTGAAATTGCAAAGGACCCTAAATAGTCAGAAAATCTTGATAAAGAATAAACTTAGATGACTCAAACTTCCAATTTCCAAATTTACTATAAAGCTACAGTAATCAAAACATTGTGGTGAGAAAGAGAGAGAGAGAGACCAATGGAGCCAAATCATAGTTCCAGAAAGAAATCCATTTATCATCAATTGATTTTTGACAAGGGAGCCATGACATTCAATGGGAAAAGAAAAGTCTTTTCAACACATGGTGCTGGGAAAATTAAATATTCACATGCAAAAAAAAAATGAAGTTAGATCTATCAGTGGAGGAGGTCTTGACTTCAGGGAAGGATTCAGTGTCATTATCACATAAGGGACTTTCCACCAAATGACTGTTTAACATAGCTATTTGTATCTTTTATTACTTTCATTAAAATACTTTAAATGTTGAAAGTGTATCTATTTATAATAAATAGACTCAAAATGGATTGATGATGTAAACATAATCTTTAAACCCATAAAACTCTTAGAAGAGGACATAGGGGTAAATCTTCTTACCTTGGATTTGGCAATGAAATCTTTACTTTCATACCAAAAGCACAAGCAACTAAAGAAACACTTGATAAATTGGACATCAACAAAATTAAAAACTTGTGCATTAAAGACATAATAAGAATATGAAAAGACAACCCAAAGAATGGGAGGAAATATTTGTAAATCATACTTCTGAGAAGGGTCTAGTATCAAGAATATATAAAGTACTCTTACAACTCAACAATAAAAAGAAAAATAGCCCAATTTAAAAATGTGAAAAAGACCTAATAGACATTTCTTCCAATGAATTTTACACTTTAATGGTAAATTTCAAGTCATGTACTTGCCACCTCAATTTAAATAAAGCAACTTGGAAGGGACAGTCATTTTTCAGAGAAATAAAATTTTAACAGGTAACATTAATAACCTCCACACAATGAGAAGATACTTTTATCTATGAAAAAACAAGCAAACAAATGAACACAGATATTTTAAAAAATAATCAAAGAACAAAGAAAGAGTTAATGGACATTTAAAAAACAAACAAACCTATACAAAATATTGAAGTAATGAATCAAGAAAAGAGAAAATAAAGTAGTGAATATCTCCCACAAAATAAAGCAGTAATGTACACTTGAAAATGAAGAGATAAATGATAAGAAGATTAGAGGACCTACAAGAGAGTCAACATTAAAAATATAAGTTCCAGAAAGAGAGGAGAAATAAAATGGAGTGGAAGAAATTGCTAATGAAAGTATTAAATATAAAAATTCCTGGGCTGAAGTATATGAGTTTCCAGATTGACATCATCTACAAAGGGATAAAACACAAGGGATAAAAGTATACATGCAAAAGTCATGTTATTGATATTTCTGAACTCCTTGTACAAAGAAAAGTTCCTATGAAGAAAAGAAAGTCAAAAAATCAAAATTATTGCCAATCTCCTTACAGAAATCTTTGAAACTGGAATGCCTTCAGAGTTATGGAGAAAAGAATGCCTTCCAATCTAGAATTCTATACACAGCTAAACCATCAATGATACAAGATGATAGAATAAAGATTTTTAGAGAACTGCCAAGATTAAAAACAAATGAACAAAAACACCCATCCAGCATTCTACAGAAAACTGCTAGAGAATATACAACAGCAAACAAAGGGATTAAATGAAGAAAACGGACTTCATGACATCTAAAAAAAACTCCAAAACAGGAGAGAACCAGAGACATTCACCAAGAGAATGGTGAAGAGGGATCATAATCTGACTGCAGAAACCCAGACTAGGGGTCATCAAATATATGCTGGAGCAAGATTAGATATTTTTTATATAGAACATTTCAGGGCTATCTCTGTTTTGCCCTTCTTGTTCTATATAAGGCTACAACTTTCCATCATCATTTTTATTGATGAGATCCACAATGATGATGACATACAGCTGAGTTTGAATGATGAAAACATTAAAAAATGGTTATACTCAAGCTTGGGATTTCTCTCTAAGCAATATTTTTTCAAAAACCTTCTGATCCATACTTACCTGGCAGGGGAGACATCATGATCACGAAGGTGGTTTTCCCAGGGCGAGGCTTGTCCATTGTACTACGGATGTGCTGACCCCTGCGATTTCCCCAAATGTGGGAAACTCACTGCATAATTTGTGGTAGTGGGGGACTGCGTTACCGCTCTCCCCCGAGAAAAAAAAAAAAAACACCTTCTGATCCAAATAGCTTTTAATGGCTAGAAAGACACGAATCTGTCTAAATGAGAGAATACATACATCATACATAAGCACAGGATGAGTGGAATGATACATCAGAAACTTGTAATATTTGGTTCACCATTTGGATGGTGGAATTAGGGATTGGGGAAAAAGTTTTGTGAAGGAAACTTTTCTGTTTACACTTTAGTTCCTTTGGAATTTGGTAATCTATGAATGTATTGCCTATAAAAAACCTGAAGAAAATAAAATATTTTCCTTAAATAGATATTTAATAATATATTATTATTGAGACTACTGTTTGCAGTGCTGTTGTTTTTTTAGTGAAAGATATTTATTTTCATCAACTTTTAGTTTTAGTCCTAAGATTTTGCTTTTCTTCCCATGCCTGTAACCAATAATTTAATGTTATTCTTTCCTTGCCAGCAAACTTATCCACAATGAAATATCAGAAGCATTGCAGACTTTTGAATTTTATCTAAGAATGTAAAACATCAATATCAACACAACTTCCTGTTTGATCTGAAATGAATCCACTCTTTCTGCTTAAACCGGGATAAATTGTTTGGGTCAAAGTACTTTCAGAAAAACTGATTTGTCAATAAGAAGTACAGAAGAGGATTTCCAATTTTGTCTTTGTTTCAACCTATATTTTTGTCTCCAAAGCACTGTTTGTTTTCTTCTCTCCTCCCTGCTTAATTGACTTTTGTTTTTTGTTCTGAAATGAACTTCAGCTTCTTGTCCATACTCCCTTGTTCCCTTATGCACCTTTTTGATAATCAGTTTGTATATATTCCCTGAATCTGAAACATTCTCTCAATTTTCCACTTTCCTTTCCTGGACTTTGACTTGGCTATTTCAACCTTTGTATCTCTGATCCACCTCTGTCTTGGCTGAAAACGAATCATATTGAATATTTAATTTTCTTCATACTACTTTATGGGTTAAAACACCACTACAATACCTTCCATTCTAGAATTTCCTTCTACTGATTTATTCTTCCTTCTTCAGTGAAAAATGTGTCTGTAATTAAAAACAGACTGAGTTGAGTCTTTTTTTTTTTTTTTTTT
>JAQZBX010028687.1:0-27684 GCA_029593785.1 Cabassous unicinctus
TTTTTTTTTTTTTTTTGGTTGTTCTCATTTTAATTTATTTCTGCTCTAATCTTTATTATTTCTTTCCTTCTGATGCTTTGGAATTGGTTTGTTGTTCTTTTTCTAGTTTCTCTAGTTGTTCAGTTAAATCTTTGAGTTTAGCTCTTTCTTCTTTCGTAATATAGGCATTTAGGGCTATAAATTTCCCTCTCAAGAGTGCCTTTGCTGTATACCATAAATTTTGATACGTTGTGTTCTCGTTTTCATTTGTCTCAGTATATTTACTGATTTCACTTGCAATTTCTTCTTTGACCCACTTATTACTTAGGAGTGTGTTGCTCAGCGTCCATACATTCGCAAATTTACTTTTTTCCTGTTGGTTATTGATTTCCAGTTTAATTCCATTATGATCTGACAAGGTGCTTTGTATAATTTCAATCTTTTTATATTTATTGAGAGCTGCATTATGATCTAACATGTAATCTATCCTGGAGAAAGATCCATGGGCACTTGAGAAGAATGTATAACCTGCTGAGTTTTGATGCAGTATTCTGCATATGTCTGTTAGGTCTAACTTGTTTATGATATTGTTCAAATTCTCTGTTTACTTGTTGATCTTCTGTCTAGTCATTCTATCTAATGATGTAAGTGGGGTGTTGAAGTCTCTAACGATTATTGTAGAAATGTCTATTTCTCCCTTCAGTTTTGCCAGGGTTTGTCTCATGTATTTTGGGGCACCCTGGTTAGGAGCATAGATATTTATGACTGATATTTATGATAGATATGATTATCTTCCTAGTGGGTGGATTGTCCCTTTTATTAATATATAATGGCCTTCTGTATCTCTTATAAAGTTTTTGCATTTAAAGTCTGTTTTGGCTGATATTAGTATAGCTACCCCAGCTCTTTACTGGTTATTATTTACATGAGTATCTTTTTCCAACCTTTCACTTTAGCTGATTTGTATCCCTGGATCTAAGTTGAGTTTCTTGTAAGCAGCATATGGATGGCTCATGTTTTTTTATCCATTCTATCAGCCTATATCTTTTGATTGGGGAGTTTAATCCATTCACATTCAATGATATTACTGTAGATGCACTATTTACTTCCTCCATTTTATTCTTTGGTTTTCATATGTCATGTTATTTTCGTCTGTGTTTTTACTCTTTTGGTTATCCTTTCTGCTCATTCTTTCTTCTATACTCTCCTCCATGCCTCTCTTTCCTGTCTTTTTCTTTCAGGGTGTAAGGCTTCCTTTAATATTTCCTACGAAGGTGGATTCTTTTTTGCAAACTTTCTTAGTTTCTGTTTGTTTGTGAATATTTTATACTCACCTTCATATTTGAAGGACAGTTTTGCTGGATAAAGAATTCTCTGCTGGCAGTTTTCCTCTTTCAGTTTCCTAATTGTATCATACCATTGTCTTCTTGCCGCCTTAGTTTCTGAAGAGAAATCTGCGCTAAGTCTTATTGGATGTCCCTTGTACGTGATGGTGGCTTCCCCCTTGCTGCTCTGAGAATTTTTTTCTTTATCTTTAATATTTGACAGTCTGAGTAGTATGTGTCTTGGAATAGTTCTATTCAGATTTATTCTGATTGGGGTACAGTAAACTTCTTGGACATGTAAGTTCTTTTCTTTCATGAGAGTTGGGAAATTTTCAGCTATTATTTCCTCAAATACTTTTTCTGCCCCCTTTCTCTTCTCTTCTCCTTCTGGAACTCCCATGACATGAATATTGTTGTGTTTTGTGTTGTCATTCAACTCTCTGACACACGGTTCAATTTTTTCCATTCTTTTCTCTGTCTGTTCTTTTCTCTATTCAATTTTAGCTGTTCTGTCTTTGGTATCACTTATTCTTTCATTTCGAGTCTGCTGTTGTATGCCTCAAGTATTTTTGATCTCACCTATTGTGTCTTTCATTCCCATGAGCTCTGTTACTTTTCTGTTCAGGATTTCAAATTCTTCTTTGCGTTTGGTCAATGTCTTCTTGATGTCATTTATCTCCTTAACTATGTTGTCTTTCAACTCATTAATTTTGTTTTGCAAATTTGTGCATATCTCACCGATTACTTTTCTCAAATTCTGCATCTATTCTGGGGCTTTGATGTATTCCTTTTCTTGGGCCATGTCTTCTATTTTCTTAGTATGGCTCATAATTTTTTGCTAATATCTAGGCATCTGATTAGGATGTAGTTTTCTCAGATGCTCAACTTCTTTCTCTTTTAAATGGATTTAGTGGCAGGAGGCTGTGGATTACCACTGCCTTTTGATTTTTGCCTTGACCTGGATTGTTAGGATTGTCCTGCTGGTTGCTCAAAACTGGGGACTGGACCCAGTAATTGGTTGTGGAGTCACTTCCTAGGCCCTTGAGCAGGGAGGCTATAGAGGCTGGAAAAAGCCTTTCCTACCTATGTTTAATTTTCTTGTGTACACTTCCTTGGTCTGCCAGGAGATGGCGCTCTTTGGCAGCTCTTAGTTCAATGCCTGGTCAGAGTGTATTTGTTGCAACAATAACAAGTGTGATTTTGTTATCAATGTGATAAAGCTTCCTGTCTGGAAGCTAGGAGCCTTGTAATTTAAACTTTCTCTGAAACAGTTCTCCAGCCTTCTTTGGCAGCCCTCTCCCTTTTCCCTGGCTAGGAAGTATTTCCACTCCCCTCTGAGTCCTCAACAATCAGTCCCTGTTAGTAGAGGAGGAGATTGGGAGGGTTGTATATCTTTAGCCCTTTGCATGCTTCAAGGCGAACAATGGCGCAGCCCCACCCAGCCTGGAAGGGCTCTTGGGACACAGCAGACCAAATTTGTGAGCCAAAAGCTCAGTCAGCCTCAGGCTTTGTCCCTCTCTCTCCCCTTTCCTGGTGCATCCTCAATAATTAGTCCCAGCTAGAAGAGAGGGAGTTGACGAGTGTCGGATTTTTCCAGGGTTGGATTTCTCCATTCGTTCACTGCTCCCAGGGCAAACCACTGTGTGGTCTCACCTGGCCTGGAAGGGCTCATGGGACACAGAAGACCAAATTTGTGGGTCAGAAGCTGAGTCTGCCTTAAGCTGTGTCCTTCTGTCTCCCTTTTCCTGGGGTGGTAGATCCCTGTAGCCCACTTTGTCACAGGCCCAGAGGCCTGAGAATTAATTCTAAAGTCTTTAGTGTGGGAAAGGGGACCAGCAGCAGCAGCCGCTGGTTTCAATTCATGGTTCTGTCTCCGTGATTTCCCTCCTTTGTCCCTCTTTCCTCTGGGTGGTGTCCAGCTTTAGCCTGCTGTCTTAAACCCTAGAAGATATTTTTCTGGGCTGTTTCAGCCTGTCCTCTAGCTATTTTTCTAGAGGAGAAGAGTTTCCCATGTCTTACTAGTCCGCCATTTTCCCGGAGGTGTCTCTGTCCATTCATATGCAAAAGGGAGTCACTAAAATGCTGACTGAAAAAGCTGGCTACATGTGAACAGTGCTTCTGTTAGTAGACCTCAGTCCATGGCAATCTGGATAGGATGAAGATGATGGTTTTGGGAAACCCAAGTATCATTCTTTCTTGGTCAATTTAACTCTTAACTCTAACCTAGGAAGTTTAAGTAGAACATTGCTTAGTGGTCTGGGAACCAAGTAAGAAAATCAGTGAAAGCAAAAACCAATTCTTTGATGAAATCAATAATATTGATAAACCTCCAGTCTCATCTATGTCAGTATATTAGTCAGCCAAAGGGGTGCTAATGTGAAATACCAAAAATGGGTTGGTATTTATAAAGGGTATTTATTTGGGGTAGAAGTCCACAGATACCAGGCCATAAAGCCTTAAGTTTCTTCTCACCAAAGTTCATTGCCACGTGTTGGAGCAAGACAGCTGCCGACGTTTGCCAGGGTTCAGGCTTCTTGTGTTCCTCTCTTCCCGGGGCGGCGTTTCTCTCTGGGCTTAGCTCTTCTGGTTCCTCCACAAGGTCAGCTGTAGACTATCAGGGGAACAGCTCACTTCTCTTCTTCTGGGGCCTTTTCTCCAACATCAAAACTGCTGCTCAAAAACGGCTTCAACTCTGTTCTTGCCATGCCTTTTATATTTGATTCCCCACCCACCAAGGGGTGGGGCTCAATGCCCTACTGACATGGCCCAGTCAACGCCCTAATCATAACTTAATCATGCCCAGATTAACAGATCAGTTTACAAGCATGATCCAAATATATTTTTGGAATTCATAATTACATTGAATTGGCCAATGGCTACAGTTAGGATTCAATTAACGTTTTTGTAAAGTGCCAGAGAGTGAAACTTTTAGGTCTTGTTGGTTAGTGGGCTTTGCTATGGCTAATCATATCTGCTCTTGTAGAATTGAAAGCATCCATAGACAATATGTAAATGAATTGGCTTGACTATGTTTCAATAAAACTTTATTTAAACTAACAGGAGAGGGCCAGAGTTGGCCTGAAGCACAGTTTCCTGATCCCTGATTTACATAGAAAATCCAGGGAAATCTATAAAACAGCTAGTAGAACAAATAATTGAATTTAGGAAGTTTACTATATTCAAGATTGACATATAAAAATCTGTTATATATTTATAGAGTTGTAGCAAAGAGTGAGAGATTTCACTTGCAAAATATACCATTTAGGTAAATTTGAAATTATTTCAAAATAAAAAGTTACTCAAAAAGAAAGCAAAGAAGCCAATAAAATAAGCAAAAGGTTTTAACATGTTCTTCATCATAAAAGATTTACAGTTATAAAAAAAAGCACACTAAAAGATGCTCAACATCTTTGATGATTACTGAAATGCAAATTAAAACCAAACTGTCACTCTTCCATTTAAAATTTACTGGAAGGGTTAAACTTAAAAGACTGATCCTTTAACTCCTGGCAAGGATGTGGAGGAATTAGAACTGTCATATACTGTTGATGGGAATGTAAATTGGCAAAAAACACTTTGGAAAAAAGTTTTGCAGTCTATTAAAATTTTAGATATATACCTTCCATATAATGTAGCCATTTTAATCCTAGGTATTTATCCTATAGAAAAGAAAGCATATGCCCATACAAAGATCTTTACATAAATGCTCATAGCAGTTTGCTTTGCTAGTAATAGTCCCAAACTGGAAACACCCCAAATTTCTATCAACAAATGAATTGCTAAATTATGGTATACCTATATAATGAAATATTGCTTGACAGTAATAGCATATGAACTATTGATGCACACCGGAACGTGGATAAATCTCAAAATAGTTATGCTGCATGAAAGAAGCCAGACCAAAAGGTGAATATACTGTACAATTCATTTATAGTAAATTTTAGAAAATGCAAACTAATCTATAGTGACAGAAAGAAGATCAGTGGTTACTTGGGAGTGGGTAGGGGGTTAGGGTCTAGAAAGAAGATATTATAAAAGGTCACAAGGAAACTTTTAGGGGTTATGTATGTATGTATGTATCTTGAATATGGTGATGGTTTCATGGTTTTATACATATGGCAAATTTTATTAAATTGCACTCTTTAAATATGCTGCAATTTAGTGCATGTCAATTAAACTTCAATAAAGCTGTTAAAAACACATTTTAAGAGAAAGACACCATTTTCCAAAGAATAAATTCAAATTTTCTTAGCTGGATTTTAAAGGCTTATTTATTTACTTATTTTTATCTACCTATCTATCTATCTATCTATCTATCTATCTATCTATTTATCTATCTATCAAACATCTACCATCTATCTATCTATGATCTATCTAATATTACCAAGTATAGTCATAGCAATAACGACAATAATTTTAATATTGTGTGTGGTAGTTTGAGACAGTATGCACTGCAGAATAGCATGTTCTTAAAGCTGGTCAGCTCCTGTGGGTGTGAACATATTGTGGGCAGGACATTTTGATTAGGTTACTTCAGTAAAGGGCTGTTTGATTAGATTACTTCTTTTAAGGGATGGCCCAGGCTGGGGTCTTAATCCTCTTACTGGAGCCATTTATAAATGGGATGAATTCAGATGAAGTGAGAGAAGGCCAGAGGAGGCAAGAAGCTGAAGCCACAGAACCCAGAGAAGATGGCAGGACAAGCAGAGGCCGCCATGTGCCTTGCCATATGACAGAGGAGTCCAGGATTCCTGACAGTCCGTCTTTGGGGTGAAAACATTGCCTTGATTTGGACCTGCTCACAGCCTCAGAACTGTAAGCTTTTAAGAAAATAAGTCCCCATTGTGAAAGGGAACTCATTTCTGGTATATGGCATTTTGGCAGTCTGGCAAATTAAAACAGCGTGTTTGAGCTAGAACTGAATAATACTGGAAATCACATCTGGACTAGCAATAGTAGTAATAGAAGTAATAAAATTAACATTCATTGATTGATTGACTTTTTGTATTAAACAGTACAATATAACATAGTATAGTCTTCCCCATCACAATTTAGGGTCATCCCATTCTTCTGGTTACTTAGAAACCCCTTCCCCCCAGAAGAAATAAAGCCACCTTGGACTCCTCTCTTTATCTCATGTCCCATATCCAATTGATGAGGAAATTATAAAATCTACCTTCAAAATATATTTGAAATCCACCACATTTCACTTATTTTATTTTATTTTATTTTTTGCGGTACCAGGGGCCGGGGACTGAATCCAGGACCTTATATGTGGGAAGCTGGAGGTCAATCACTGAAGCACTCCACTTTCCTGAGTTGTTTTTTCCTTTGTTTTTGCTTGTTTTTGTTTTTGTTTTTTTCAGGAGGCACCGGGAACTGAACCAGAGACCTCCCACGTGGAGGTGGAAGGCAGGCACTCAACTGCTTCAGCCACATCTGCTCCTCACCATTTTTTTAAAACAACAATTCCCCTGGTTAAGGCACCAACATTTCTCACCTGGATTCCTGCAAGCACCTCTTACCTGCATCAACATAGAGATTGTCTTCAAAATAGTGTTTTTAAAGCACGGTCCTTTAAAAACAAAAGAATTAATGCTCTTCAAAAAATAATTTCTTAAGTGATTAAATAATCAATTTAAAAGAAAAACACACATTACAGAAATGTGTGAAGTAGAAAATGAGAAGCCACCTAAAGTTCCACTACCTAGAGCAACTGCTGTCATTAATATCTGGTGGTTATATTATCATTCCAGACATCTGTTCAAGGAATATGTAAAAAAAGTTATAGATGAATAGAGAGACAAACAGATACAGATATGCTACTATTATAAAAGTTATTTTAAGTAAGGTGGTTTAAATTTAGTTTTACTTGAATTTAACAATAAGAACAATATATTGAAAGGTTCATGAAAATATTGATGAATATCAAATAAATATTTCTTCACCACAAGGAAAGAGTAGTATCTAAAAAATTCTTTACAATTATGAAAAAAAGACAACAAAAATTTAATGTTGTTAAAGTGTTTAAATATTAAGAGTTATTTGTTTCCATTTTAGACCTATATATTGACTCCCTGCTTTGAGGAAGCTATCACTCCAAAGGGCACCAATTTCCCTCTCTCTCTCTTTCTCATATACTATTTTTTTTTTTAAAAGATACTTAAATTACATAAATGTTGGACTCATGAGTCCATCATTGCAGTATCATACAGAAAAGTCTCATGCCCCAGATATGCCCCGTTTCACCCAATTATCCCTCCCTCTCCCTTCTGAATCCCTGACAACCCCTATTTTTTTCATCAATGTTACAAGTTCTTCCATGAACCCAAGATAATGATTATAGTGAAAATAAATCTACTTTGGTACATGATTACACTCCCCACTTACGTTTGTTCATTCCTTAATCTTGAGGGACTTGTGATGATGTCTGCTCTGACTGCTTTAGGCTGAGAGGGGATTTAGATATTATGGGCCAGATGGAAGGAATTGTTTGCTTGCAGTTGTAGATATGCCTTGTTTTGGGGGATGAGGTTTTTCCATCATCATCATTTTGTTGGTTTTCCAGGGCCATCTGAAGAACTAGAGAGTAGTTGGTTACTACTTTGCTGGGATTCAGGGCTCAACCAGCAAATGAACAATCTAAAGATTTAAATCTGTGGGAGATATATTTAATGGGTATATTTAGAAATATAGGTTCAAATAAAAGGAGTAGAAGTATCATGGGTAGGGGGATTATAAATGAGTATATGTTATATTGGGAAATTAATTAAATTAATTAATTAATAATTTAATTAATTAATTAATTAAAATAATTTCTCATGTACGATTATTAGTAAGATTTACAATATTTACATATTCTGGCCCATAACCACAATTCTTACTTTTGTTTTTGTTTTGAAATGGAATCTGTGTTTGCTCCTGCATCCTTTCCCATGGCTTCCTCATTTTCAATTACTTTATCACTTATTTTGTTTGCCTGATTTCATCTTCCAGAAGTTTTTTAAAATTTTTAAACTTTAATAATATATTTTATTTTGCTTCATCTAGCCAAAATATTGTCATTTCAACATATAATCTATATAAAACTATTAGTGGGGTTTTTACAGTCTTTTTTTTCCCACAAAGTCTTGGAAATCTGTTGTGTCTTTTATACTTAGAACTCATACCAATCAGACTTCAAGTGCTCAATAACTACATGTGGCTTCAGTATTGGACAGCACATTTCTAGACCTGCTCTTTTCCTTTATCTCTGCTGTCTACTTCCTGCTAAATCGTGATCCCACCATAGCAGTTTCTCTTAATTGGAGGGTCTTGTCCTAGAAAGGAACCCAAGGTGTCAGTTTTTCATTTACTTGTTTTTCCTATTTTTTTAACTTTTTATTTTGAGACTATGTAGATTCACATGAAGTTGTATGAAATAATACAAATCATTTTTCAAAGAAAAGAACAGGAATCCTCTATTCCTTGAGTGTGGTCATGCTTAAGAATATCTGTATTCTGCTTTTATACTTGAAAGACAACTTCTTTTTTTTTTTTTTTAACATTAGTGAGATCAAATCACTCTTCTGTTTAAAGTCCTGCCACGGCTCCCATTTCACTAAGTAAACAACATCTTTATAGTGGTCAACAAGGCCATTGGACACCCCTCCATTTCTTGACCTCTTCTACCCTCTGCTTACTCTGCTTTGGTCATACTGGAGACATTGGCATCCCCACGTCTTATCACATTTCTCTCTGTCTGGCATTGTCTTATATCAGAAATGCACAAGGCCCACACCCTTTCCACCTTCCAGGTTTTGCTCAAATGTCACTTTCTCATCGAGGCCTACTCTGATCATACCACTTAAACTTGTACTTCTTCTCACCCATTCAGCATTTCCAATCCCATCTCATGCTACTCTCTTAATTTTTTTTTTCTTTTCCAGAGCACACTGCATGTTCTTATAGAGAATTTACCTATTTATTATGTTTTTTGTTTGTTTGCTCCTATTGTCAGAATGTAAGCTTTTCCAATTATTTACTATTGGCCACAGGAGTTGGTTAACCTCCCCATGCCTCCATTTCCCCATTTATTAAATGTAAATGAGAATTCTCATTGGAGGACTGCCATCACCAGGCCCTGTGATGTTCTCTTTATAAGTATTTTCTCATGTAAGCATTACATGAGGTAGGTTTTTTTCCTTCTAACAGATGAGGTAAAAGGTTAGAAAAGGTTCGGTGACCCTCATAAGGTGGAGCAGCCTATATCGATTACCCAAGCTAACCCAGTGACCCATTTAATATGAAAAGATCTAGTAAATGGTTATTTAATAATATCTTTAATTTTTCATGATACCCAATGGTTTATATAATTATTCCCATTTTAAAGAGGACAAAACTGAGTTTCCCAGAGGTTAAAAGATTTAGTCCTAAGATTGGTAATTAGTAAAGATGGATTTTACCTCAGGTTCCTCTAGCTCTAAACCCATGTTTTTTTTAAAAAAAAATTATCTTTTTCTAAAAATATAATTTTTATAGAGAAGTTTAAGGTTTACAGAAAAACCATGCAGAAAATACAGAGTTCCTATATACCTCTCCCTGGCCACATAGTTTTCTATATTATTAACACTGCATTAAGGTAGTACCTCTGTTACAATTAATGAAACAATATTATATTTATACTAGTAACTATAGTCCATAGCTTACTTTAGGGTGTACTGTTTGTGTTGTACAATCATATGGGTTTTAAAAAATTATTCTAGTAACATATACATAACTTAAAATTTCCTCTTTTAACCACATTCAATTAAATAATTCAGTGCTGTTCATTACATTCACAATGTTGTGCTACCTGCATCACCATCCATTATCAATAGTTTTCCATCAACCCAAACAAAAATTCTGTATCAGTTAAGTATTAAATCTCATTATCTACCCCACCTTGGCCCCTTGGTAACCTGTATTCTAGTTTCTGACTCTATTAATTTGCTTATTTTTTTTGTTGGTGACCATTTATTTTTTTTTTTAATTAAATTTTTTATTTTATTTTTAAAGGAGCTTTAGATTACATAAATGTTACATTAAAATATAAAGGATTCCCATATACCCCACTCCCTCCCCTTCCCATAATTTCCCACATTAACAACGTCCTTCATTAGTGTGGTACATTTGTTACAACTGATGAACACATATTGAAGCATTCCTACTAAACATGGACTACAGTTTACGTAATAGTTTACACTCTATCCTGCGCAATTTTGTAGGTTATAATGAAATATACAATGGCCTGTATCTGTCACTGCAATGACATGCAGGACAAAACCTGCATGTTCCCAAAATGACCCCAATATTACACCCATTTTTCCCTCTCCCATCCCTCAGAACCTCTGGTGGCCACTGCCTTCACAACAATGGTAAGAGTTCTTCCATTGCTAAAATAATAATAAGGCATATGAATATGTTCAAGTGTTCATGAGGCATTGTCTCGGTGGGTGGAAACCCACACAATAACCGAAAGAATATTGAATTCCCTTCCTGGGGAGTTCTACATTCTCTAATAGGACAGCAAGAATCCCCCGAGTCTAATTATTTAATATCTATGAGATCATACAATATTTTTCCTTTTGTCTCTGGCTTATTTCATTCAACAAGGTGTCTTCAAGGGCCATCCATGTTTTGCATGTATCTGAATGTCATTCTTTTTTATGGCTGAATTTTATTTGATTATATGTGTATATCACATTTTGTTTATCCATTTATCTGTTGATGGACTCTTAGGTTGCTTCCATCTTTTGGCAATTATTAATAATAAGATTGTGAACATCAGTGTGCAAATATCTCTTCAAGACCCTGACATCAATTCTTTTGGTTATATATCGAGAAGTGGAATTGCCAGGTCATATGGTAATTCTATACTTAACTTTCTGCAGAATTGCCAAACTGTTTCTGACAGTGTCTGTACCATTTTACATTCTCACCAACAAGAAATGGGTGTACCTATTTCTCCACAGTCTTTCCAACACTTGTTATTTTTGATTTTTTAATAGTAACCATTCTAGTGGTTGTGAAATGGTATCTCATTGTGGCTTTCATTTGCATTTCCTTAGTGGCTAATGAGGGTAAACATTTTTTCATGTCTTTATTGACCATTTGAATGTCTTCTTTGGACAAATGTTTATTCAAGGATTTTGCCCATATTTTAATTGGGTCCTTCATCTTTTTGCTGTTAAATTGTAAGATTTCTTTTTATATTCTGGATATTAAACACTTATTAGATCAACCTCCCATTCTGCAGGTTGTCTTTTTACTTTCATGATGAAGTCTTGAAAATATCATTTAGATGTACCATTTGGAGCCCCTTCTCATTTCCCTCTGTATATATTTTTCAGAAATTTTCTTTGTGGTTACCATGGGGATTAAATTTAACATCTTATATCTATAACCATCATCTTTGTTTAGATCAACTTAATTGAAATATCATTCACAAACACTATTACTATACCCGTCTGTCCCCGATCTTTTTATTGTATTTGTTATAAATTATATCTTTATACATTTTAGGTTCAACACCACTTATTTATCATTACTTTTTAAGCATTTGCCTTTTAGAACCTTTAGGAAGTTAAAAGTAGTTTTACATACTAAAAAATACAGTATAATAGCACTGGTGTTCATATTTACCCATAAACCTTTACCAAGTTTTTTATTTCTTTATGTCACTTTCAACCATTGTTTAGTGGCCTTTCCTTCCAGTCTGAAGAACTCCCTTAAACGTTGCTTGTAGGAGGTCCATTGGTGACACTATTCCTAAGTTTTTGTTTATCTGGGAATGTCTTAATATTTCTTTCATTTTTTAATCTAAATTGTAATTATTAAATCAATTAATTAATTTTTATGGTTCAATCCTCTTGTGAAAAAGAAAGAATTTGAATATGAACAAGTCCATCACATTATTTTTTAAAACAGAGGTTTACCTTCATTACAGAGACCAACAACAAGATCCATGGCACATTATCTTTGGAAAGATCTTTTGCAAATATTTCTTCTCAAAAAGTGAAAACTATAATTCTTTCATAGATCACATAAGTCTCTTTCAAAGAATTATACAAGGCAAATAAATTTTATTCACAAAAGCCCCAAGTTACAGGTCCATTGCTGAAGTAGATAAATACACAGAGTCCCCCTTATTAATCTGCACTTCACGTCTTCTCATCAAGAACCTCACTGCTTCCCTATCCTACACACAAAATCACTGTGGTGAATAGACAGCTGGCACATTATTCCACAGTAGTGAAAGAAAATTTCATATTATTTTGATGATAGGCCATTGATTTTTCAACTGGACAATTTAGTCCTTTTTTAACAATTTTAATAATACCAAGATTTGACTTTTCCCTAAAGCTAAACAAAAGCAAAAATATAGACTATAATATGATAGGATATATGATAGGATTTAATGCAATTTATTAATAAATAAAAAGGCAACCCTTCTCAGTACCATCCAAAACATGATCACATTCTGAAAAAAAATAAAATAAGATTTGGGACACATATGTATCTGCTCATTCACACATACACTGACCTGAATAGTGTATACTTGATACCTGAGGGAGAATGTGCAGTAATTTTAACAATACACATTGATGGTCTGAACAAAATGTAAAGTTAGTACTTTCTATATTAAGCATCACTTAGATATCTACTTTAAAAAAAAAAAAAATATATATATATATATATTACAGAAGTTGTAAATTTACAAAACAATCATGCACATGTGTGATTATGACATCTACTTTTAAGTGAAGCAAATTACCTTCCTTAGGTCAGCCACTGCCTGCTCTGACCAGTGTGCCTTGGCCAGCCTGTTGTCAGTAGACTTATTCCCTTGTCCTTCCAGGCCAATATAATCATATATAAATCAGCAGGAGCTGTATGCTTCCTCCCCGTTCTCTTAGATTCCTTGCATAGGCGCTTCTCTACCCATCACAGAAACTGTCTGAGAGAAAATGGGACAGAATGTAGTGTGATTTTCCCTAGGACTATAGGAAATTCATAGCCACTTTAGAAAGGTGGTGGATGGTGCTTGTCAACTCATCATAAATAGGAACAAAAGAGCATAGCCTGTGCCCACAATTCATGAAGAGACGTGTATTCTCAGTCACTAAGAAACCAACACAACTGCATTGCATATTTGAGGTTTATATGGTGAAAATACCAACTTTTATTTTGTCCCAATGCTTTCTTGCCTCCATGGTTTCTGATGAGAAATAGGCACTTAATCTTATTGGGGCTTCCTTTCAGATAATATGTTCTTTTCTTCTGCAGGTTTCAGAACTGTCTTCTTGTCCTGGGCATTCAATAGTTTTACTTCTATGTGTGTGAGAGTAGTTCTCATCAAGTTTATCTGTTTGGGGTTTGTTGAAATTCTTGAATGTGTGCATTCATATCTTTCCTTAAATTTGGGAAGTGTTCTGCTATTATTTCTTTGAATATTCCTTCTACCCCTTACCCCTTCCTTCTCCTTATGGCACACCCATAATGCATATATTCGTATGCTTGATGGTCTCCGACAGCTAATTTAGGCTCTGTTCAATTTTTTTCCCCATTCTTTTTTCTCCTCTGACTGAATCATTTCAATTTTCTTGTCTGCCAATTCACTGATTTTTTCTTAATCTAATTCCAATCTGCTGTTGAAACCCTGTAGGGAATTTTTAAAATCCTGATATTGTAGTCTTAAACTCCAATGTTTTTATTTGGTTCCTTTTTAAACTTTTCTATCTCTTTATTGTGGTTATCATACTATTCATTCTTCATTTTCTTGATACACTTTAGCTCTTTCTCCATATTTTCTTTTACAGATGATTAAAAAAAAAAAAATCTTTATCTGGTATGTCCAAAGTGTGATCTTGTTCATTGATGGTTTCTGAGATTTTATCTTATTCTTTTTGATGGGTTGTCATTTCTGGTTTCTTTGTTTGTCTTATAATCTTTTGTTGCAAACTGTTCATTTTAATATTTTAATGCATTAGCCTTGGGATTTAGTCCCTGAGCTGTCTATTCATTAAGTTTATATCCTGTGAATGATATGAAAGATTTTCTTGAGTGTCATGAGCCAATAAAAACAAACAATACAATGCAAAACACCTTTCCCAGTCTTTGCAGTTTGGCTCTTTGTTGGCTGGTACTCTCCTTCAGAGTTAGTCCTCTTATCTACAAGAGAAGCCTGAGATGAAAGTGAAGTGCAAAGTCCTGTCTTTTCTAAACCTGAGTCTTGTCCTGAGCTTATGCTTGCTTGTAGCCTTGGGAAATTTTTCATATACAGGAATCGAAATATCCCCTATATTCCCTATATGATAGAGTTCCCCCCTTTCAGGGTGCTCAGTTTTAGGTCTTTAAGCCAGTAATCCTTTGCCCCAATCCACTTTGACTGAATTGTTTCTTACACTGCTTCAGCTGACTGCAAGTTGCCTCTACCTACAGGGAAAGTTCTGGGAGCAAAAGCCGAAGAAGAGTTCTCTGTTTCAGTCATTCAGGCTGCCACCTGATAGATTGGTACTGACATTCAGGCATCTCAGCATACATAGAAGGTTTGAATCTGGTCCCTTGGCTAGGGACCCTCAGTGGGTATACAAACCACCTTCACACTGCACCAGGTAAGAGGTGAGGGAGAAGCCAGCAAGTGTTCCATGAGCTTCTCCTACCATTTTAAATCTGTGTTTTCTTGATTCAGCATTCATTCAGTTACTGCAATCTTTTAACTGTTTTCTGGAGTTTTGAGAAGGATGGCCCTGTCAGTTTTCACTACTTGTTCAAAGATTCTTTGGGGGATCCACATCCTGGAGTACCTTATACCACCGTCACCCTTTTGATTATATTAAGACATTCAAAGTCGGCTGGATGAAAGAAGAAATAGGACTAATACATAGCTGTTCAATTACACTTGCTACATAGCAAATCTTGTCTTCTAATACTTCTAAACACATATCATTACCTCTGAATATAATTCTTCTAGTTAATTTAAGTAGCAAGAAATTAACATTTCAATAAATTGTACATTGGTGTTTTTGAATTGCTGTCAACTCCAATTTACTTGGTTATCCCATAATGCTGTGTGGCATACAACTGACATAATCATCCCTCCTCTGTTCATGGTACCAGAGCCTTCTTGGGGTCCCAACTGCAAAATAAAAAGTGAGTTAATGGGTCCTTACTCTTTTGAGCATCATCGAGAGTCTCCTTTTCAATAAGCTTCTCAGGAGAGATCCAGTTTGGGGCAAAAAGGCAGGGCACTTCAGTTCAGTTTCCATGGCAACCCATACATAAAGGTGATCTTAGCCCATGACTTTGGACATAATGACCTCCACTCACATCCTCTATGCCCCTCACTATTCAGTGACTCTTACAGAAAATTTCTGCGAAATGCCTTAATGGTACAGCTTTAAAAAAAGGTAGATTTCCTACCTCAAGCTGTCAATCAGCAAGTACTTTTGGGTCAACACTTAGAACAGAAAGGGCTTTTGCAAGGATGCTACATCATCCATAGATAAAATACATTTCTAGGCTTCTAGTCTCCAAATGGACTACTTTTGTTGAAGTGTTTCAGTTCCTAATTAACCCTGTTCAATTCAATTCTGTCCTAGCCGTTTCTAAACCCCACACAAAGATAATGCAGATATAGAAAACTATGTCTAAAGAGAAAGTTTTGAAGGACCAGAGAATGCTGGATTAAGTAAGGAGACACACAATAAAGCCAAAGTTAACTATCTTCAAATATGTTAAAATTCCACCCTGAGAGAGAAAAATTAGAGTTGGAATAGTTTCTAGAAGTACACTCACTAGGAGACAGCTATAAGCAAACACTGTCTCCTTGGGAGGCTTGTATATTATAGTGGTCATGTTCCCCTAATGTTGAGTCAGGAAGAGCTTTGGATAAAATTTGTTTTTATTAGCTTTGTGTACAACTCTTAGCTTTTCAGTATATTTTCTGTTTCATGAAATAGGGATAATACTTGTATTCCTGCATTCAACATTTTTTGAAAATCAACTCTGCTTACTCATAGAGATACTGTGAGGATCGATACACTAATTCATTGAAAAGACTTAGCTTAGTGTTTGGCATATGGCATACATCTTAAAAGTGCACAATGCTCTTGTTATCATTATAATTATTCAACATGTGACCAAAATAAGTTTCTAGAAGATCTGATAGAAGTGGTTTCCTCAGAAGGTATCAAGCTCTCTGTCACCAAACCTTGACAGAGACTACATGGGAATGGGATGATAATCAGTTGCATAGGTTCAAAGATTAGGAGAGTAGCTGGGCTATGGGTTTTTGGTTTGTTTGTTTGTTTGTTTGTTTGTTTGTTTGCTTGAGATACCAAGGCCTGAACCCGGGACCTAGTATGTGGGAAGCCGGCACTCAGTGTTGAGCCACATCGGCTTCCCTGAGTTGGTTTTTTTGTTTGTTTTTGTTTTTTCAGGAGGCACTGAGAAGCAAACCCAGGACCTCCCATGTGAGAGGTGGAGCTCAGCCACTTGAGCAATATCTGTTCCCCTGGATTATGGGTTTTGAAGGTTCCTTCTTTTTTTTTTTAATATACTTTTTATTTTTTTAAAGATACTTAGATAACATAAATATTACGTAAAAATATAGGGATTCCCATATGCCCTGCTCCCCATACCTCCCACTTTTTTCTACATAAACAACATCCTTCATTAGTGTGGTACATTCATTGCAATTGATAAATGCATTTTGGGACATTGCCACTGAGCATGGATTATAGTTTACATTGTAGTTTATACTCTCTCCCACACAATTCTGTAGGTTATGGGAATATATATAATGGCATATATCTGACTTTGTAATTCATTCAGGACAATTCCTAAGTCCTGAAAATGCCCCTGTATTACACCTGTTTCTCCCTCTCCTTGCCCTCAGTCCCTTCAGTGGCCACTGCCTCGACATCAATGTTGTAATTTCTTCCATTGCTAGAAGCACAATAAGTCTATAGTAGAATACCAATCAGTCCACTCTAGTCCATAGTTCATTCCCCAATCCTGAGGATTCTAGGATGGTGAAGGTTCCTTCTAAATGTAAAGTGCCACTACACTAGGAATGCTTAGTTTGTCCTCACAACTGGCAGAGGTCTATTGGCGGTGTGTGGGGGGGTGCAGTTGATAATCAGGTGCCATTAAAGCAAACTGTTAGGAAAACTGAAGACCTACTTTATATGCCATTCCCAAGTTTATCACCTAAGTCCCACAAATTCTGTACAGATTTATTTCCCATTTATCTTTCTTACATATGCCATCTTAAGCTACTGTGTTCTCAGCATATGTCCTTAATTTTCTAACTTTGTGTGTTTTCTTTATCCCATATCCAATTCTCAAAAGCCAAACCACTGTGAAAGTTGAAGCTTCAATGCACCTTGTCTCGCTATCATTCACATAATGCAATGAATTTCTTGTTCCTTCATGGTCATGCTCATTCTTTCAGCATTGTCACTGAGCATCTACTCTGTACCAGGCACCATACAGAGCACTGAGGTCACAGAGCTAAGAAGAACCTGCCTTAGATCATCATGGAGCTTCAGTTCTAGTGGGAGAAGCAAACACACAAAAATTTACATAAACAACCAACTTTGCGCATATAAAATACCAAGGAACAGTAAAAATAAAGGGATTAAAGCTACATCTATGACCATAGCTACCTCTCAAAAACTTTGACTCAGAGGTCAAAGGAAGTGTAATAATACACAATAGTATCTTTTACATAAAGTGTAAAAAGTGGTTTAAAACAATACTGTGGATTATGTAGATAAGGACAAAGAATGAGATAACCCAAATGCAGGATATTTCTTATCTCATGGGGTGGAGGGTGAGGATCAGATAGAGAAATGGAATATAACAGAAGCGTATAGAGGCTTCAACCTTTTGGGGGAAGATTTATTTCTTTTCCTGTAAGGTGATGATACCAATGATGGGAATATTGGTTATATTAGTACATATGTGTGTGTGTATAATTATCTACAATAAAATATTCCTATAAAATATATTATAAATGAAAAAAGTGTTTTAAAAGGCACTGTGATATTAAACCAAAATTGGAAGTACTTGATTTAGAATATGGCATATAACAGAAATGGCTTTTCTGTGGTAATAATATTCAGTGGAAATTAGACAAAAAAGGGGTCAGGATTAGGGTAGAAAGTAAAAGTGCTCCATTAATTTCACCCATCAATATTGCCTCTTTGTTTGCATTTTGGCATAAATTTCTGATCTGAAGTCTATCTGGTCTCCTTAATTGAACATGATGCTCCAATAAATAACTGAGTCTTATTTATCTTTGTATTTACCAAAGCACTCATCAAAATCTTGTTTATAACAAATTGAACAGTAATACAAGTAGATAGACCCTCATGCAACTTGAAGATCACAAACATGCTGAATGTTGAATGCATACTTCATTATTATTTATATATATTTTTGGCAGCTAGTCTAAGCTTATGAGGTTTCCAAAGGGATCCTTATTTGGCAAATTTCTACCCTGAAGGATGTCTTTGGATTACTCTTTTCCCTCTATTGAAATTTGCTTTCTTCCTTATCCTTTGCTGTCAAATTCATTCTACCCTTTCTTGAAGGTCCTGCTCATATGGCCTCTGCCTCCATGATGATTTTACTGTTCAGTTTAGCTCCAAGAAGGAGCTCCTTCCTATGAACTCCTGCGCTGTGCTGAAACTTGGGCACCTATTCAGTTTCCTGATCTTATGATTGTTGTGTGCATGTGTCACTGTATCTCTCCTGACAGGGTGCACCTGTCTTAGGGCAGAAAACACCCTTTAAGGATAATAATGGCTATAATTTATTGGTTCTCTACAATAATCTTGGAACTAGGTTAAACAATTTGTTTCCATTATATCAATGATTTCTTACAACAATGTTATGAAGATGATATTATTTCTATTTTAAAGAGGAAAAAGATGGGAGACAATTGTTAACTCATTTGACATCATACAGCTATTAATATTGTAAACAGGATTTAAACTTACATCTGTTTGAACACAAAACTCTTAGCATTTATACCATATAGTCCAATCCAATTTAGCCTCCTATGTTTTAGTTTTCTGCACATAGCAGCTGCTTAAAAAGAAAAGAATGAAATAAATAAACACACCCATGAAAGAACCAACAAATGAAATTTGTTTGCCCAGCCCATTGGAAATCTCAGCCTTGCAGGCATCCACCTTGTACTCCAAGGGGTGGAGTTGTTTATTCTTTGTATAGGATAGCTCTTTGACGAATGAACAAAAGTCTGAGCTGGCTTCATTAAGAAGGATGGGTATAAAACGGCAACATGTCTGTGCTGAGCCATTGAAAGTGAAATGGGATAATTGCCCTGGTTACAATGAGGCTGATCAAGCTGAGAGAAACAAGTTTCAAATTGTTCCAATCAGTCCTAATCCAGCAGAGTTATTAACAGTGCTCTACCCTGGTGCGACTGCATCTGCTAACTCGAGATAATGATTTATATCACAGTTTATGAAAGTTCCAATTTGTCCTAATTCGATGAGTGAAAACCAGCAAGGCAGGCAGGAGACATTCATCGTGCTATGACTGGAGTCCTCATTTCTTTCTCCTCCCCCCTCCACTCCCAGGCCATCATGGCTGGATGTGCATCTGCTTGTTGAACATCTTCCTTTGTGGATGTAAGCTGAGGAGGCAGAGCAACAAGTTGAACTACAATTTGTTGACAACACTCTGGGGCTAAAGGCTCCAACAGAAAAAAATTGTCTTGAACGAAAATAACATGGTAATGAACAAGTTCCATCCCCCAAAATAAGGAGTATGTACAACTGCATGCAAAACAATTCCTTCCATCTGCCCCATAATATCTAAGCCCTCTCACAGCCTGAAGCAGTCAGAGTGGACATCATCCCAAATCCCTCCATACTGAGGAATGAAAAAGCATAAAGCATAAAGGGGGTGTGTAACCACGGATGAAAGTAGATTTATTGTTATTGTATTTATTATCTTGTTTTAACAGGAGAACTTGTGACATTGATATAAAGATAGTGGTTACCAGGGCTCAGAAGGGAGAGGGAAGGATGAATAGGTGGAACACAGGGAACTTTTAGGGCATTGGAATTGTTCTGTATGACACTGCAATGATGGACACATGACATTATACCTTTGTCAGGGCCTATAAGACTGTCCAGCACAAAGTGTAAACCATAATGTAAACTACAGACTTTGGTTAGTAGCAGTGCTTCAGTTTTGGTTCATCAATTGTAACAAATGTACCACACTAATGTAAGGTGTTAATAGGGGAAACTGTGTGTGGGTGTGGGGTTATATGGGAATTCCCTATATTTTCAGGGTAATTTTTTTGTAAATCTAAAACATCTTTAAAAATAAAGTTTATTATTATTAACAAACAGACAAACAAACAAACACACAAACAAAGTGATTTGGAGACCCATGAGTCTAGGAGTTTTTAACCTGGAAAGCATAGACCCCCCTAAATTGGAAATTCTATGAACACGGCAAAAGTGTGCATGCTTGTTTGCGTGTATGCATGTGTGCAATTTTCTCTCATGGGAAGAAAGCCCAGAGCTCTCATCAGATCTCAAATTGTTCCTGTAACCTAAAGAAGTTATTGAACACTGACTGGTATGTAATCCCATCACTATAAACATGAAGAAGCATAGAAAGGGTGTTAAGATAATTCCCTAAATCACTATTAGAGAAGGAAATGGGAAGAAATTACAGAAATTCTAAAGCCAACCAAGAAATAATTTAGATGTTTGATCTCAGAATAAATTGTAGAGTCAACCATGTTTGAAATCTTGGACATCATTTTTCCTTACCCATTCCTCCTGCTCTATGAAAATGCTGCCCCCATTCAGGTAGCCATGTGTCTTCTTCAAATCTGAATACACCCTCTGGAAAAGGTCTATTGATAGGAATGGAAGGAACATGATGTCACTGAAGGAACACTGTTCAAGCTCCAGTTTCTGGTAGAGAGTTACATACACTGTAGACATGAAGTACATATTTGTTGAAGGAATAAATGAGCTGAAAGTCATGAAACTTTGTCAGTGTACTTCATTGACATTCACTTTGACCATCTGAAAAAAGGTGAGCTTGGTTTTTATAATGTCTAAAATTCTTTTGTTTTAATATTTATGCCCATGGTGGCATTTACTTGAAATATCAGTTCCAACTATTTAATGAAAGGGCACATTGATGTACAGGGGATTGCAGCCACCTGTGGATAGATTGAGGGTACGAGACAAGGGTGGGGGAAATTCATAGCCTCCTTAACTTAAATATGTGGCTACTCTTCCAGCTATAACCAGTGCTATAATAACCCTTAGTCTAAGGAAAACAAGCCCATTCCATCAAGACTGATGAGCCTATCTAGCTATTAAAATAAATAAAATCATCATTGATGATCCACTCTAACCAAGTCGTATCCTAGCCTCTGAATATGCAAAGTTAAACTGAACACGTTCTTCATTAAAGGATCTCACAGTCTAGATAAAATGAGCAACATATAGACAACAGTCATGCTGCCTGGTTATAAATGCGTTTTAATTTCCCAGATGCTAAAACAAATACTGTGCAATGAGTTTGCTTAATCAGTAGGAATTTATAGCATCACAGTTTTGGGCTAGGAGGGGTATAAAGTTTAGGTGCCAGCAAGGCAATACTTTCTTCCTGAAGACTGATGCGTTCGGACTGGCTGCCAGGGATCTTTGGTTCTTGGCTTTTCTGTCACAAGGCAATGCACATGTCAGCTTCCCCTGGCTTCTCCTTTCTCTTCCAGGTTCCACTGACTTCCAGCTTCTGGAGGCTCTCTGTGGCTGCTCTCTGTCTGACTTTCACTCTGCTTGTAAAGGTTTCCCATCACCTGGATTAGAGCTCAACCAATTTTAGTTGAGCCACATCTTAACTGAAATAAATATCTTAAAGAGATCTCATTTACAATGGGTCCACAACCACCAGAACATGGATCAAGAGCAAGAATGTGTCCAAACTGGAGTACACAATTCAATCCATCACAAACTGGAATGAGCATAGTGTTTATATGGTATGGAGAAAGGAGCTATGTGCAATTTGGGGAGTGGTAGTGGAATTGGGACAAAAGAATTAATGCAGTTTTAAGGGTAAGTTGTAGGAGTTTACCAGACAGAAAAATTGTAAGGATAATATTCATGAAACTAAAACTTCCCAAGAAAAGACATGATGCTGTGAATGTGCATGCCTTATTTGGGGAATGGTGAATATTTGGAATGGGTCTAAAATGGTTCCTGGCCTTTAAGGAGCGCTCAATAAATATTTGTTGAATGAGCAAGTTAATAAGTGGCAAAATAATTTTAATTATAAGTAGTGATAGCTGACTTCACTGAACATTTTTCATGTATTGAATCACATAATTCTACAATAGCCATGTGAGATACGTATTATTAGGATTCTCATTTTATGGATGAGTTAACTGAAGGTCAGAGAGTCAAAAGAACTTGTCCAAGTTTGCACAGCCAGTATCATGGCCAGAATTTGGCTTCTGTATGCCTTCACAATCTTAAATCCTGTGCATTTCATTATTTCTCAGTAAAGTGTAGGGTGTATTGGGAAAGGGGGTGGAATGAAAAGTACCTGAAAAGATAAAGTATGGCTATATTGTGATGGATCTTGAATGTCATATTTTGGGATTTGGGTTTCACCTTTTTAGCAAAGTCAAATAGTTTTCTAAGCATGGGCAGGTCAGGTCCAAGACTGTCTTTTAGAAAGACATCTGGAGGGCTGTGAGGCATAGACTAAGATAGCATGAGGCTATGATGCAGAAGCAGTGGGAAACATAAATAAATCACCTTCTACATATTATTCTATAACCTGAGTTTTATTTTAGTAAACAATACAGCATGAGTATAGTTTAACATCAACACATCTACATCTGTCTCAAGCATCATTATTTTGTATAAAAGATATTATTTATTACAAAAATTTTTAAACATAAAAAGTATTAAAAAATACAATACTAATCCCATGTGCCCATAACATAGTTACACAGTTTAGTTTTCAAGTCACAGTCATTTTTGTTTCATTTACAAACCCCCTACTCTCTTATTTTGAAACAAATTTTAAAATGCACTCCATTCTTGACATCATCCCTGAATAACTATTTCTGAATATTTCTCTAGCAAACAAGGGCTCCTTTTTCAAAAAGAATTATGCAGTATTATTACAATTTTTAAAAATAACTAAATTCATTAATATTATACAACATCCAATTCAGTGTTCAAACATCTGTACCTCAAACATTTATAATGACTTTGAAGGGTTATACCATATTTAATGTAACCAATCCCTTATTAATGGATATCTGTGGCCCAAATGCTCAATAGAGACAACTTTGAAACACTATAGCTATGAAATTAACATTTTCTTTAGCTATCAGAGCTGGACAATTTACTTGTGTTTGTGGTGATTTGAGTCTTTTGTGGATCCCAGAAAATCCTCTTAAAGTTAATCCATTACTGAGCATATAAGCTGATTGTAGGTGGGGTCTTTTGATTAAATTACTTCAGTTAAGGGACTTTGATTAAATTGCATGGTCCAGGGTAGGTCTTGATCCTCTTACTGGAGTCCTTTATAAATGGAGGAATAAAAAGCTGCTGATATATAAAAAGCTGCAGAGACAGACAGGAACCTAGAAGCTGAGGGAGAGGCCCCAGGAGCCAGAAGCTGAAAGCAACACGACCCTGAGGAGAGGGGAGAAATGAAAGGATGCTGCCATGTGTCTGATCATCCACAGCTGCAGACAGGGGAGAAAACAAGTCTGATGATGCCTTGATTTGGACACTTTTATGGCCTCAGAACTGTAAGCTCTTAAGTTGATAAATCCCCATTGTAAATGTCAGCTCATTTATGGTATATTGCTGCCATAGTGCTTAAAATATTTACTATCTGGCCCTTTACAGCATAAGATTGACATACAGAATAAGATTGACAACTCCTACTTTAAAGCAATTCTTCTCATGCTTTAGTGATTATGACACTCACCTAGAGAACTTCTAAAAACACATATTCCTGGGACCCACCACAAAGATGCTAAATCAGTAGGTCTGGGGTGGGGCCAATGAATTTCAATTTCTAACAAGCTCCCAGATGGTGCTGATGGTCAGGGCCCACACTGTGTTTCTCTGCTGTAATAAGGAATGCGCAGGGTTTCAGGGAAAGGCAAGTGATGGGATTCTACGGAAAAACCCTTAATGAATTACCTTCACAACATTTTGTCTGGTCGTTTGGGGCTCACCTTGGATACATCTAGTGGTTGCAGCTTAACCCTGACCAATATTTGACCTGTCATTGCTTCTTTGAGAAAAATGAGAAGTTAACCTGAAACAGTGGAGCGTATTAACCAGGCAGATATATTTATTCATTAGATACATATCACACCTTTCCTCAAAGCCTGGATCCTAAGCTTAAAATATAGATAATTATCCAGTCACAGAAATAACCCCTTTGCATTGAGCTTTTAAACAAAATGAGGGAGGAAGGCTTGATGAACATTGAGGGTATGAGAAGGAAAGACTAAAAAAATTAATAATGAAAGACTCTGCTTCAGGAAACTAGGATGCCAATATTCCAAAATAGAATTTTCCACCCCCATTTCCTCCCCAATTCACATCACATGTATTTCTCATTCTGCATCGCCTTTTTGAGTAATTTCATGGTTTTCCCCTTAAGAGTCAGTGTGGTGTGGGCAAATAGTGTGGGTTGTGGAAGGAGGGACAGTGAATCTTGTTTCTGTTCTTTTCAAGCTTTGAGAATTTAGCCAAGTCACCTAACCAATCTGAGTTCAAGTGCTAGAGGGATCAACTCATTCCGATTTGCCTGGGGATTTCTAGTAGTACTGAAAGCCCTATGTCTTGGGAACCCCTTAGACTTGGGCAAATGAAATGTTGTTCACCCTGATTGCCACATCTGGAAAAAAATAAAAAAAGCAAAACAAAAATGTGATGGGTCCTATTAACTAGTTCAGAGGGTTGGTGTGAGGGTTAAATAATATAGCACCAGGGACAGTGCAAGCAATTAATGAAGTTTGGTTTCCTCCTCTTTCTGTTCCCAGGTACCAAAACTACAATTTCTGACATCCTGTTTGAATTCCTGCAGGCCATTTTTCATTTAGCCCCTACCACTCTTGGCTCCCACCTCCACTGCCTTAGTTCAGATCCTCACGTTGCTAAGGCCTAGGTTCTTGTCTGAGTTTCTTTGTTGATCTACCCACTTCCACTACCTACCTCTCCAATACAGCTTATAGGTAGCTCATTCTAAACTGTCAATCTAATCACATTATTTTAGAGTTATACTTCTTTCAATGACCCTCCCTTGCCTAAGCAAAACTGAAATCCCATCTCCTCTATAAGCTACACAATGTTCTCTGAAAGTTAGTGGTCACCTTCTTTTCTGTCTGCAACTCTTTCTGGAAATCTATACTCTTATCTCAGTGATTTGTTTGCTAGTTCACAAATAGGTTCAGATCTTTGTTTAAACTATTTAAACCCTGAAATGGCAGGGTTTCTCAATATCGGCACTCTTGACTTTTTGGACTGGATAGTACTTTGTTATGCATTATGTTTAGCAGCATCCCTGGTCTTTATTCATTAGATGACAATAGCACATTCCCCCTTTGTCCTCCAGTTACATGATCCCCATAAATGTCTCCAGACCTTGCCAAATTTCACCTGGGGGAAAAATTGTTCTTCATTGAGAACCACTGCTCTACCATACATCCTTCTCACATTTGCTTCAGCTCAAAGTCCAGTCCTCAGTGCTCATCAGAACCTCCTAACACGTTTATGTCTTGCATCAATTTTTTATGAATATAACTTTCTCCACCATAATATTGAGAACCTTTTTAAAGAAAGAACTTTTCCTTTTTTCCTTTTCATTTTTTTACTCTCCCCATTCTCTACTATAATTACTCTATTATTTATTAACAGGCAAGTTCTTATATTTATCAAATTGAACTGTAAAGTCACATGGGTGGTTCTTTTGTTGACTCTTTACCTTTCTTTATGAAAGATCCCTGTGTTGGTTTGAGTCTTTTATGTGGACCCCAGAAAGTTATGTTCTTAAATTGAAACAATTGTGAAACTCTGATTAGATCAGATCAATTAAGGGCCATTTGATTAGATTACACTGGTAGGGCATGATCCAGGTTGGGTCTTAATCCTCTTACTGGAGTCCTTTAGGAATGGAAAAACAGGCAAAGACACACAGAAAAAACCTGCAGTGGAAGAGAGATACTTCCATAAATCAACAAACCCAGGAGAGACAAAAGCCACAGATGGAGCAGCCCAAAGCAGAACAAGCAGGGAGGCCTGGAGGAGAGGGGAGAGACAAACCAATGCCATCGTGTGCCTGATCACCCACAGCTGATTTCCAGGAGAAAGTGAGCCTAGAGGAAAAGGCAGAGATGGGCAGACCTGCCATTGTGCCCTGCCATGTAGCAGGAGTCTAGGATCACCAGCAGCTGACCTTCAGTGAGACAGCATCTCTGGTGTTGCCTTTATTTGGACATTTTCAAAGCCTCAGAACTGTAAGCTTTTAACCTAAAAAATTTCTATTGTAAAAGACAATTCATTTCTGGTATATTGCATTGGCAGCCTTTAGCAAACTAAAACAATGCCTAAAGGTTTCTTAGAACAACTAGGACCTCTAATTCATTTAAATAAGCATATCTGTGTGTATGTGCATGCATGTGTATATTACTAACTTTGCAAATCTTGGATTTATCAACATCTTTTCAAGACCATAACAAAAGGCTTACCAGCCTTAACAATCCTCCTTTATGTTCCATTTTTGTTGATTTTACTTTGACCTTGCTTACTTCAAACCTGGCCCCATTTTACCCAGATCCTCAATCTTTGCTTAGCTTGCAAGGCTATATTGCTGTGTTAGCCAGTTATGCAGTCACATTTGCTTCACTTTCTATCTTGTCTCTTCTAATCAGCTGCTCCACTAGCTGGTGGTTGGCATAAAGGAATTGTACTAAGTGAATATCTGTTCACTTCTGGCAAACAAAGGGCTGTAGGTCACATTTTCACAGGCAGCACAGCTAATTTCACAGCAGTCTGGGTGTTAAAGTTTGCTAGGCTGATGAAAGCAGATATATAAAATGGGTTGGCTTTTAACAATGGGAATTTATTAGCTTATAGTTTTGAGGCCATGAAAGGGTCCAAATCAAGCTATCATCAAGGTGATGTTTTCTTCCTAAAGGTTGGTTGCCAGTGATCCTGAACTCCTCTGTCACGTGGCAAGACAAATGCTAACATCTGTTGGTCTCTCCCTTCTCTTCTGGGTTCGTTGCCTTCAGGATTTTGTATGGCGC
>JAQZBX010028688.1:0-19230 GCA_029593785.1 Cabassous unicinctus
GTCACTCAGGTCAATTCCAAGTCCTGAAAATGCCCCCAGATTGCACCTCTTTTTCCCTCTCCCTGACTACAGCACGTCCAGTGGCCACTGTCTCCACATCAATGATATAATTTCTTCCATTGCTAGAATCACAATAAGTCTATAGTAGAATACCAGTAAGTCCACTCTAGTAGTTGGAGTTTTGCTACTGGAGTTTTGATCCTGGAGCACGGGAAGTAAACACACAGAGAAGCAGATATAGCAGAGGCCCCGGGAAGAGAGACAAGCCGTTTGCCTGGCAGCCTACAGTTGGCCTTGTGGAGAGAGCAGAGCAGCTGAGCCCAGAGAGGAACGAGCCCCAGGAAGAGAGGACCCAGGAAGCCTGAACCCTTGCAGACTTCACCAGCCATCTTGCCCCAACAAGTGGCAACAAACCTTGGTGAGGGAAGCAAATTACGCTTTATGGCCTGGTAACTGTAAGCTTCTGCCCCCAATAAATACCCTTTATAAAAGCCAACAGATTTCTGGTATTTTGCATCAGCAGCCCTTTGGCTGACTAATAAACAGGGGTTCAGATGCAGACATCTTTGGGGGTCATTAATTCAGTCAACCACCTCTTCCTTGAACCAGCATTTCAGGGTGGAAAGAAATTTTGAGAGTCGACCTTGCTCCTGACATCCTTCTCCTAGCTTAACTTATCCCTAACGGTTACAACAATTTACTAGCTGTGTCAACTTGGGCAAATTGTTTTACTTCTCCATGCTCCACGGAGATAATAATCATGCTTATCTCATAGATTGCTGTGAGGATTCAATATATTAAGCATGAATGGGTCTTGGAACAAGCCCTCAATAAATATATGTATTCATCTTCATAGCTCTTACCGCCACCTGACAGGATATTATATGAGCTTATTTATGTGTTTGTCTATCTCCCCACCTCCCACACCAGAACATAATCTCTGTGAGGCAGGAGCCAGGGTTGTCCTGCTCACAGCCGTAGCTTGGGCTCTAGAACAGTGCCTGGCCCCGAAAAGAAACTCAACAAATATTTGTTAATAAGTGATCACGTTGCTTGTAAGCATCCACTCCTTATTCATTCTCTCCTTCTTTCTTTCCTGCACTTATAATTCATTCATTCTACTCATTCCAGTTTTGAAGCCCTATGCATTTCAGCTGTTCATTTACCCATCTCACAAGAACAGAGTAAGCATATGCTGCAGCTCAGTCCAGCTTCACTGTGTCGCAAAGGCTCTGCCTGCTGTTTAATCACAAGCTGCCAGCACCTCTTGCGGATTCTTTCTGCCTTCCCTCTCCACTCCGACAGCGATGCACTCGCAATTTCCTCTGCTGGTTCAGAGGTGGGGGACGAGTGGCGTCCCAATGCTTCATTTCTCCCTTCCAAGCTCTCCCTGGAAAAAAAAAACAGTTACCCTGACTCCTCCCATGCCTTCTTGCTCTCCTCACTGTCTCCCCAGGCTCCCTGAAACATGTATCAGAGACTTCCTGGGTTCTTGGGTTGTTGGCAAAAGGGAAATGAGTTCTGGTCTCTTTGCTGCAACTCAGAAGGGGAAGCATTCCTGGCCTGGTCTTGCTGCTGTGCTGAGGCTGCAGGCAGAGGTGCTGAGGGTCAAGTGTGAATTGTTCTCTCAACAAAGGAGAGAGCACCCACCTAATGTCACCCATTGTACTGAACTAAACAGACCCAGTCCCTGCCCTCATAGAGCTGACACTCTTATAGGGGAGACAGACATATATGAAATAAATACCTACATATAAGCTGCACAAACTGGGTTAAGTGTTATGGGAAAAAGGTTTATGATGTAATGTGGTCCTGAGCTAATCTATGGGGCCATAAAAGTGCCCCTTGAGCTCCGAGAACAAGGAGGAATAGCATTTAACTGGGAACAGACATTGGGTATGAAAGAAGAGACAGCACAACAAGTAGTGGGAATAGCATGTGCCAAGGACCTGTGGCTGGAGAAAGAGTAGGACAGCAGGGTTTTTGGGGCAGCACAGAGATTGAGACCAGACAAGTAGGCAGCAGCTAGATGCCATAAGGTTTTGTTGGCCACAAGAAGGGTTGTGGTCTTTATCCTAAGAGCAATGATTTTGAGCAGAAGGGGGTAGCATGATCCTGTTTGTGTTTTGAAAAGCTCAGTCTGCCTGCTGTGTAGAGAAAGGATCAGAGTAAGTAGGAGTGGAGCTGAAAAGATGAGTTAGCAGGCTAATTCAGAAGAGGAGGCTAGGGTGGCGAAGGTGGAGATAGAGAGCTGCAGTGCCACTGATGAGTTCCCATCCACACGCTTGGCCACAGGGAGGGTGGAGAACAGGGCAGTGCAAAAGATGAAGCCCAGGTTTTGAGGCCATTGACTGGGATAAAAAGCAAGTCAGGGTCTGGGGAGAATATCATGAGTTTGCGTTTGGATTTGTGGTACTTTGGGGATGTCGAGGAGGCAGATGGATATGCAAGTCTGGAGCCCAGAGGCAAGAGCAGGCTGGAGGAATCATGAGCCACAAGGTGGTCACTGGAGCCGGGGCACAAATATGATCACCTGGGGAGAGGGTGCCGGGTTAGACGTGAGTCTATAGGACTGCAGATCACAGCAAGGCCCAGGCCTAAGGGGTCATACAATCCTGAGGAGGCTTCTCCTGGGAGAGGAATCAAGCATGAGGGACTCCAGGCCTCGGCCCGTGAGCCCCAGTGCAGAAGGGAGATGCACTTTCCTCTACAGTAGCATCAGCAGTGTCCTTCCCACCTGCCAGTGTCCCTGCTCTCAGCACTCCAGGCTGCCATCCACTCAACACCATTCCCTGCACTCAGAGCCGGCATCTGTCCACTTGCTGATCTGCCTCCCCGTTGCCCATCCAAGTTTTCCATCCCCTCCAACAGCACGGTTGCTATGGCTACTGAGACACTGAGCCTATCACTAGGGAGGGGCTGCCTGGTACAAATGTTAGCCAGCCTCAAGAATTTCCTTTATTGGGGGAATTCCAGGCAGACTCCATAAATGACACCCATCAGACTTGTTCCTACAGGTGGCTGCCCTTGCATAGAGTTGAGAGAGAGAAGGACAAAGAACCATTCCTCTTGAGCATGGCACTGGAGTTTCAAGCTAATGTATGGTAGGCAGAATTCTAAAGACCCCTCCTTTCCCCCAAGAGTCCTGACCCATGGTTTTCCAATCAAACACAATCTAGGCATTGCTGTGAAGGGATTTTGAAAATGTAATTCAAGACCCAAGTCAGTTGACCTTAAAATACAGAAATTACCTGGGTGGACCTGGCCTGATCAGATGAGTCCTTTAAAAGCAGCATTTTCTCTGGAGGCTTGCTGAAATATAAGTTAGAGGCACTGGAAGCCTGAGAAGATTCGAAGGGCCGGTGCTGTTCTTGAAGATAGAAGGGACCTCGTGCCAGGACTGGAGAACAGTCACAAGAAGTTGAGAGTGGCTCCTGGCTGACAGCCAACAAGGAAACCTCAGTCCTACAACCACAATGAACTGGATTCTGCTAATAACAGGAACGAGCTCAGAAGAGGACCCCAAGCTCCAGATGAGAACACCTCCAGCTGACACTTGACTTCAGCTCTGTGAGACCTTGAGCAGCAGAGAAACAAGCCACATCATCCTGGACCTACAGAACAGTGAGTTACTATATGGATAGCATGCTAAGTACATGGTAATTTGTTATGCAGTGATAGAAAACTAATACACAATTCAATAAAACAAAGAAATGAAACACGGACACTGGAAATAAAAAGGCAAGATTATCTCTATTTGCAAATGATAAGGTCACCTGCCTAGAAAATCCAAGAGAATCAATTAACAATGTATTGGAATGGATACGGCAGTTCAGTAAGATGGCAGGATATTAAGTGTAATATTTTTAAAAACTAATTTTCCTATATTATACATCAGCAATTATCAATTAGATGAGACAGTGCAACAAAAATTCCCATTCATGAATGTGGAGAAGCATGGGAAAAATACAATTAATGTAACCTACAGACTATAGTTAACAGCAATACTGTAATATTTTTGCATCAATGCCAAAGATGTACTGTGTCGATAATAGGGGTGTATGGAAAAAATATACCAAATGTATGTTTTAGACCATAGTTAGTGGTAATAGTCTGATGATTTTTATCTCATAATCTGTAACAAATGTTCCACAATGGTGTGATGTGTTGGTGAAGGGTTATTGTATGGGAATTCTACACATGTGCATGACTGTTTTGTAAGTTCACAATTTCTGTAATAAATTTTTTTTTAAAAAAAAAAACCTCATTCACAATGCCAATAACATCCACAAGATATCTCCAAATAAATCTAAGAAGAAAAGTGAAAGGCATGTTTTTAAAAAGATAATTGTATTAAGAACAGAAAAGAGAGCCTGAAGGACTTGATAAAGAAGCAGTATTTATGGATAGAGAGGTTTAGTATTGTTAACACATCAATTGCCAATTTATCTACAAATTTAGAGCAACCTCAATCTAAATACCCAAAGCATTTTTTCATGGACCTTAACCAACCAATCTTAAAAAGCCATCTGGAAGAAATAATTTGCAATAGCAAAAAAGAATTTTGAAGAAGATAAGCTTATGAGACAGGCTTGCTTTAGCAGATATCAAAACATATGACAGAGATATCATAAATAAAATGATGTATTGTAGAGCAAAATAAAATCCACACCCAGACCCTGTAAATAAAATAGTTTAGTATGTGATGCAAGTGGCGTTTCTAATTAGTTTTATAGAAAATAGAATAATCACATGATATTGAAAGAATCTGAAGAATAAAAAAGTTTAGGCATTACGCAAGATTCAAAAGCCTAAAGCAGGTGAACTATAGAGTTAACTGCAAAATATAAAAGCATAAAAATATTAGAAGAAAATACAGAAAAAAATGTAAAATACAGTCTTGGGGAAGGAAAGCCATCCTGTGCAAGCCACAAAACCCAGAAGCCATAGATGAAAAGAAAGTCAGATCTGACATCTTAAAAAATTTTTAAATCTTCTGAACAAGGAAGACACAACAAAGGTAAAAGGCAAGCAACGTATTGAAATGAAATATTCCAATATACTCAAAAGACAAAGGAATTAAACCCCCAGATTCCAGAAGGAAAAAGACAACTTAATAGAAAACTGAGCAAAGGAAAAACTAGACAATACATAGAAGAAGAGATACAATGACCATTTAACATATGAAAATGCACAACATAGTCCTGAAAACCAGTTATTGGTAAACCAATAATGAGAGGGCTTTTGCTCATCAATTTGGCAAAAATTAAATGAAAGTAATGCTAGCAATATGGGGAAGTGGGCACATACATCCTTTTGGTGGGCTTATAAATGAACAAAATTACGTTTGGAGGGCAATTTGGCAGAATCTGTCAAAAATCTAACCAGCAATATCTCCTTTAGAACCTATATTAAAAGAAAGTTCATACAGTGCACCAAGATGCATTTAGTTTTATAGATGTTTATTGCAGCATTTTCTATAAAGGTAAAAAAAATCAACTGGAAGCAAAATAAATCCATTAACACTATTTATAATTTCCATCCACTTATGTGAAAAAGGTATATGTCTTAATGATCAGAGAACGGTGGTCACTAAGATCTTTGCAGGAAAAAGTAGTAGCACGTGTGTGTCGGGGCAGGGGGCATTGAAGGAAGAGCACATTTTGCTCTGGAAGCTTCTGCATTGTTTTTAATTTTTTTTGTTTTATATTTTTAGGCATTGTTTGAATCATGCATAACAAGAATAAATTCTTGCATTTGCTGTGAGAGAGAGATATATATAAAAGGAGAAATCCAGAATGGGCTTCCATAGATAGAAAGCCAGTGGGGATTAGCCCCCTACTGCAGACTGGGGCCGCTCTGCCCACTAGTGATTGGGAGTGGTAGTTCTGGTGCCCTGGGGTGCTGGCCCTCAGTTCCCATGCCCCTCTTTGTCCAAGCAGCCACAGGTTGCTCATTCATTCGGTGGCTATGGCAGCTGGCAGCCCGCTGGGGAGGAGTCGCTGTGAGAGGGAGGCCCCAGCATCCTCATCGGTACTCTGACCTCCTGTTTAAAAGTGTGTTGACTCCCCCATTCATTCACATAACCTGGCAGAATATTTTCAAATAAATCATGAGCATGGCAGCTACATTCTCTAAACCATACTGGAAAAAGGATTATGGTATTTACTGTGGAGACAGGAAGATTGATTCTTGCCCAGAAAATCTGCCAGGTTCCTGATTTAGGGAGCCGGTGATCAGCGCAGGTTAGCTCTGATTTATATCAGCCTGGCTTCCCCACAGGTGCCTCTCTGGCTCCAGGGGACATTTTGCCTGGGGTGGCACTGGAGCAACTGTGGTCCAGCTAGTTCCTTCCAAGATGGCCCCCCATGGAATTCGGCTGTCCGCACAGCTGTGGTCAGAGCTGCCTCTTGCAGCATCCTCAATCCTGCTCCCTGCTCCAATGGCCCCTGTCACCTGCTGGATAAAGTCCGGCTTCTTGGCCTGGAATCACAGGACCTCCTTGATGGAGCTTCTGCCACCTTCCCAGCCCCTCCTCCATCACCCTCTGCCCACCCTGCACATTATTCTTGAATTTCCTCACGAGGAGCCTAGGACGTGCCTGACCCTTTCCTATGAAGAGGGATGAGCATAGAAACCAGAGCACGTCCCTGCTCTTGAGTAGCTCAGAGTCTAACACAAGATGCTGACTCATAGGAGATAGTGCAGGGTGATCAATTTCCTGATGGGAGTGGGCTGAGGGCGTCTGGGGCAGGCAGCACCCAAGCACCCACTGTTCCCCCATGCATCACCTCCTCTGCAGAGTCTATGTTGACCTGCTGTCCCAGAGCACTTTGTCAAAACCCTTGTCTCACCTTATAGTCCCCAAAACCTTCTTGGTCATCCATTCATGTCAGTTCTCTGTTTCCACGGTGTCTAACATCAGGCGTGGAACACACCTGGACTCAGTAATGTTCATTGACCTCAACTGCCCTTGTCCTGGACTCAGCCCGTCCTTGGAAATGAGCATCTAGCTAACTAGGGGCTGCTGGGCACTTCTCATAGGGAGCACTGAAGGGTCAGTGGGCAGTGTAATTGAGACCACTCATCCTACAAGCTAGTGGGGCTAGGAACTCGGGTGCTTCTGTGAATGCTCAGCCTTGTTGTACCTGCCCGTGGTACTTCTGGAAGAACTCCCATCTTCCTTATTCCCCTGGAACCTGCACTTACAAACCTGTCTCTCAGTTTGCTTTCCTGAATCAGATTCCAGTTGTTTTGGATTTGGTTTCAAGCTGTTAGCCACCACCTTGAGTGCCTTGGGCTCTGCACCCAACTCCCTGTGTTTCTCTCAGCTTCTTTTCTAACCATGGTCTCTCTTCTATGGTTGAAATTGTCAGTATCTGCCATGACCCCAACTGGTAGCAAATGCTTCGTGGCATAGTAAAAGAGGATGGGGTTTGGAATCTCACAATACAGATTCATTGGCAAAGTAACCTGGGGCAAATTGATTTGTGTCTCTGAGTCTTAGTTTAAGGTAATAATAAATAACTTCAAAGGCTGTTGGGAAATAACCTGTGTGGAAAAACCAACCTCATTAGTCTGTGATGACAACATTAAGTATCCAGTTGCCATTGACTTCAAATCCATACTTGCTGACCCCCCTGCTATGTCTCCGAGATCCCGGGATGCTAGTTGGTATATCTTCAAGAAACAGATTCCTCAGGCTCTGTCTTGCCCGACTCTCCCTCCACTGCCTCTGTCTTGGTGGCTTATGGGAGGCTTTGGCATCACTGGACACCCCTGCTTTCTACCAGGGGTCCCCTTAGCTACCACCTCGGGTTCCACTCTTTTATCACCCCAAACCAGAGCACAGGGCTGGCCCTTCCCTTAATTCTCTGCCACTCAGCCTAGACTTTAGATCACACTTTCCCAAAGATTCTGGGATTATAAAAGAGAAGAGCATGACAAAGAGAAACCTGATGCTGACATGGCCTCATTCAGATGCCAGAGCTGAGACCTCTCACTGGGGACCCTACAGAGCGATTGCCTGCTTCACTTCCAGCTGCCTCCACACGACAAAGACCAGCTGAGCTCAGAGGGAGGCTGGGGTCCCCTAACACCTGCCTAACGCCCACGTTCCAATTCCCCATTTCCTGTGCTGAGTTCAGACATTTCCCAGAATGAATGGCAGTGGGAATAGCCACCCTCTTCATGGAAAACCCCACTCCACCGGCATGTGGTAGCAGAGTATTCAGGTGTACTAATCTCATCTAACTCCAAACCAGGGACACTGGCAGCCCCATTCATTTCCCTTTCACTGTCATTCCTCCAGCAAGAGGTGGAGCAGGTAACACCAGCCTGTCTCTCTGGTGTCACTTCCTCCTCTCCATAAAGAGCTGCCCAGAAAGGACACACATTTCCCCAGGAACCAGCACCAGGTTGCAGCACAGTTCACAGAGAAGCAAGAAATATTTCTCTATAGCTTCCATACCAGTCATCTGTGCCCCGCAAAAGTGGAGATGGGGACCAAGAAAATCTCAGAGATACATGACTGCGGGCAACCATTCCCCAACTTAGGCTGCCAGACAGAAACCTTAAATTCCTAAGTTAAAACATTTGTATTCAAGTTCATGGTGATTTCATGGCTTTCTCCGAGAACAACCAGTGAGTATTTGTGTAACTAAAAAGCACATCATGGCGATTTTCCTAAAGTAAAGGAGGAGTTTACTCCCCAAAGGTAAATGCAAGATTCTTGGGAGGAGAAAATAAAGATGGAGTGATTTTTATAACAGCAGGATTCCCCTAACTTCCCAGCTCTGTGCACTAAGTTTTCATGAGTCTTAATGCCCAGCTCCAGGAAGCAGGACCTCTGCCCCCATTACATCGGAGACCCTTAAGAATTACAGACTCTCAGGTAGGAAGGAATCCTAGAATGACCCATCTAGCCCAGGAAGCAGGAGGTCTCCCTATAACATCCCCATCCAATGCCCTTCCACACCTGGCCTGTCTGCCTTTCTAGACAGGGAGCCCCTCCCTCTTAGACCACCCCATGGCTCACCAGCTCTGATGGTAGAAACATCCTCTTCAGCTTCCACAGCTGGCTCAAGCCCTGTCTTGGGGCTATATGACAATCTATTGCTCTGCTTGGGGCATCACCCCATAGATATGCATCCCAAGAATACATCCTTTGATCTGATCTTTTCTAGGCCAAGGTTCGCACCCTAACTGATTGGCAAACTATTTTTTAGATTTTGGCTTTGCTATAGCTATTCTGTCATGTTCTGTCATTTGCAGCTGAGTTGCTTGTAGGTGTGGAATTTGGGAGGTGGCTGCCCCTGAACCTGGTTCCCTGGGTGCAGAGAGGTGTCCTCTGTGTCTCAGCAAAGGCCTGCCCAGCCGGTTGCTTCCCACCCAGAGGAGCAGAAGCCCTTGTGCCTCTTATGCCCATCAGGCTGTGACATTTGCCCACTGCCACGGGTTTGTGGAGCTCTGAGTGGGTAAAGAAAGTAGCCACACGCTACAAGGGACGGAGACCTAGCAGAGAACCTGGGACAGGCGTCTTCTTATGGAATAGATCTGGGCAAGAGTCATGCGACGGCCTTAGCAAACAAGGTATGAGAGCTCCTTAGGAGATCCAACAGGAGCATAGATTTTCTGAAACCTAAAAGAAGTGATTCTTGAATATCAAAATTATAGACTCAGTTAGAGGATGATCTCTATTGAGAATCAGAATAATGGTTTACAAGATCAGGGATAGAACTGTCTCAAAACAGAGAGCTCCAATACAAGGAGTTAGAAACCAGACAGAAAAAGAGAGAGAGAGAGAGAGAGAGAGAGAGAAAGAGAGAGAGATGGAACTGATGGCTAGGAAACCTAACTCACAGGCAAAGGCAGCACTTGGGTGATAGGATGGGGTGGGGTTATTGATATGTTGTTTCAATAAAACAGAAGAATATGGGATGCTTTAGGCATGTAAAGATTAGGACAATAATCACAAATAGAATGAAAAGCAAAGTAGAGAAGTAATTGTGAGGGGGTGGGGACTTAGGAATAAGTAGTTGTTACTTGAAAAAGGCAGATAAATCAAGGAAAAGCAAAAAGAATACAACAACAAAAAAAGTGAAATAAATAGTAACCACAATGAATGATGGAAGAAATAAGATTAAACAGGTCAATTGTCTTCATCAAAGTGAATCAACTGGCTTCTCCTCTTAAAAGACAGATTGGGGAGCGGGTGTAGCTCAGTGGTTTGAGTGCCTGCTTGCCATGTACAACGTCCAATTCCCAGTACCTCCTAAAAAACAACAACAACAACAACAAAACAGATTGGGCTAGCTTGGCTCTATGCTGTTTACAAGAATTTCACCTGGACTAAAATGATTAAGAAAGATAGAAACTAAAGGCATGGAATAGGGATGATTTTATTCTCAGCACTAGTGATAAATTCCACGTCTGAGTTAGACCAGGGGCCAGTGGAATGCTGCACACCCCACTTCAGCTCTGCACGGCCCCAGAGCTAAAGGCTGCCACTCCAGCCGATAGTGAGGCTGGCTTTTTCCAAGCTCCCTTGTACAAAATGGCTCCCAGGGCTCGGTGCCTCTGGATAAGAGGTGCAGGGAAGGGTCATGGGAAGCTGGACCTCCACTCCCCAGAGTTTCCGCTCCAAGCTCAGGAGGCGACGTGAAGGTTAGATGTGCCAGTGTGTGTTTAAACCCCAGCACCAAGCTCCAGATGAAAGCAAAAGCATGTGTTTGTTTTCTTTCCTGGAGCTTAACCCTGTTTCCTGAGAGCTCGGAATTCAGTTATCAATTCCAGTTGCTCTTGACTCTGCTGAAGCCAGAGATTGGATAAAATGACACATTTCCAAAAAAGCTAAATCAAAAAAATAATAAAATTGTGAGTAAAAAGATACCAGGGAAGTGCTCCAACCCTAGCAATAAGCACAAGAAGGAGCACAACTAGTCGTAGCAAAGTGGAACTGAAGGTGAAAGGCATAAAATGGGATAAAGACAATGAGAAGTAAAATAAAATAGAAGCAGAATGAATAATGCTCGTAAGGATCGTTCATCAAACCCTTACCCCTGCTAAGGACTTTAAAGAGTGATGCCAGGTGATTGCCATGATCCCACTGGTAGATAATATCATCACTCCCACTTCACAGATGCACACATCAGGGCATAGAGAATTTAAGCAGCTTGGTTCAGGGCTGAATGGGACTCTTGTCCCCAGAACCCCAGTTCTTAACCAGCACGCTCGTGCTGTTTATTTCACTGGAGCAAGACGGGCCACTCTCACCCGGGGCCGACTTCCAGTGCAGAGCCTATTGCACCTTTCCTGTGTGGCCTTGTGGGGATAGGACCCATTTAAAAATTTTTAACAATTTCTGAAATATAACAAATTGGCTTGCTTTAAATGGAACAATCCCATCCCATTAATCATGGCCACTCTCTGCCTGCGTCTTTTATTCCCGTGATGAGGTCTCTTCTCAACTCGCCAGGCCCTGCCTCTCCTGCCTTCATAAACACACATTAAAATGATTCAGACTCATGCCCATCAAACCCTGACGGCCAGAATCAGTGATCTTTTTCCATGTGGGATTCGTGAGAGCCTCAAGCCCCATCGTGATTTCTACACATCAAAACATCTACAAGGCAGTTAGAGGTTCAATGTGATTAAAATAATCTGGTTTGTATGAACTGGCGTCGAGGTAATTATAAAGTAATTCAATTAATTAAAAGTAAAACTTAATTAAAGTGAGAGGGATTTTGCAGCAGTCTATCAATAGCTCAGGGTAGCCGAGATGATATATTTGACTAGACTTCTGCTCCTGGTACCAGAAGTGCGAGGCTGAAATAAACTCAGCAGTTTCTATTTTCAATGGCAATTCATATTTCAGATTCGTCTCATCTCATACCTGTCAATGCATTAGCGGTATTGTCCCAAAAAAGTAATAACCCTTAATACAGAGGCGGTGGAGACTCTGCCTAACCCACTTACTACCGATTCAAAAGCAGCCAAAATAAATACTATTTAATGTGCCTAACTGATATCTAATTATCCTGAAATTGAATTACTAGTAAAACCTAAAAGGTTTTAAATATCTGATATTGATAAGAAAGTCAATATCACTGTGCATTTACTTACTAGTTACACCAATTTCAGTTAATTACATGACAATGAGATTTATTTCCTATGAAACCCTCAGTCCTCTTCTAAAAATTAATTGCTATCTCATTAACACAGGTCATCTTGTTAAATTCCTATTAGGGCATTTACAGGGAGACGGGATTGGAGGTCGCCCACCCAATTGCAATTCCAGAGACCCCTTGGTGGGCTTCCTTGTAATCCTGGGGTACTTTGGGGAGGCATCTCATTGTGGAAGTGAATGATGAATTACATTGGTTCTCAAACTTGGCCGCATATTAGATAGTCACTGGGCAGCTTTGAAAAATTCATGTGCTTGGGCCCCATCACCTCCCCAAACAGTTACATCAGAAACCCTAGGAGTAGGGCCCAGGGTTTTTAAACTCCCAAGGTGATTCTAACGTGCTTGCAGACTGAGGGCTAGGGGTCAGTAAGACCTGAGGCATGGGCTGTACATCACGGCCCCTGCAGTATCCAGGCTGTGGGCAGGTGAGCTCTGGTCACAGGTGGTGCAGAGCTCCCTCTCCTGCCCCATAAAGGCTGATGGTCAGCTACGAGCTCTGGCCTGGCTGAGTCCCTGGGCCCCTGGACTGTGCTCCTTGCAATACAGCTCTGCTCAGTCCTTCCCCACCCTCCCAACTGTCCCCACTCAGCACCTCGGGGCCATCTTTCCATGTCCATCCTTGAAGGCAGACTCACTCCCACGCGTCTGAAGCCTTTATCTAATGCCCCTCTCTCTTCGTCTCCCAAACGCTCCTCTTCTCCTGTCTTCTTCCTTGTTCGCCTACTTTCTCATCACTGAGTGTGTGGCTAGGCTCCTCATCCAGCCTGGTAGCACCCAAGGTTTCCTCCTCCGACCAGCCTGGCAACCCCAGGGCTGAGCACGCTGGCTCGGGAGGGGATTCAGCATCACGGGGTTAGAGACCGTGACTGCTTTGTTCATCGCTGATATGCCATGCTCATAGTACAGACGCTTCCTAAATATGTGTTAATGCTTTAGAGAATTGAGTCGGAGTCTCTGTGCAGAGGACCCTAGCATGTGGGCTTTGAAAGGAGAAAGGTGTTACATCATTTTGCTGGAAAACTGCTAGGATTTCGTTTTGCTCCTGAATGTGACAAAATTGTCACAAGGATTGACAGATTCAGTGAGAAGTGGATGTTTTAGTTTTCTGTGGCTGCTCAAGCAAATACCATGGAATGGATTGGCTTAAACAATGGGAATTTAGTGGCTCATGGTTTTGAGGCTAGAAGTACAAATCAAGGCATCACCAAGGCGATGCTTTCTTCCTTATGGCTGGCGTTCTGGGGTTGCCCGCTGCTGACCCGTGGTCCTGGGCTCCCCTGTCACACGGCAATGCACGTGGCGGCCTCTCCTGCCCTCTCCCTTCTCCTCTGGGTTCCATTGACCTTCAGCTTCTTGCTTCACGTGGCTTTCTCTCCTTCTGGCTGAATCTCATTCTGCTTATACGGACTCCAGTAATGGAATTCAGACCCATCCTGATTGAGGTGGGCCACACTTTACCTGAAGGGACCTCATCGAAAAGTCCTACTAGCAATGGGTTCACACCCACAGGTACGGACTAAGTTTAAGAACATGTTTTTTTCCTGGGGTACATAGCTCCAAACCACCACAGTGGATGAATGTGTGGGTGTTCCGGTGCATACTGCGTGGCCGGTGTGGATATGGGTGTGGCGGGGGGCCATGCAGGGGATGCGTGTGTTGGGCACTTGTGGCATAGCACATGCAGGCTGAGGGTGTTCATATGTTTTGTCTTTGTGGGAAGGCTCTACAGCGCTGTTATGACAAGGTTGGGTTCTGCAGACAAAAGCAAGAACATACGGTATGACTCCCTTTATAGAAAATTCTAGACAATGCAATCTAATCTATAGTGGCAGAAAGATCAGTGGCTGCTCGGGGAGGGGGGCTGCAGAGAGGCTCAGGTAGGAGGGATTACAAAGGAGTAAAAGGAAACTTTTGGGGGTGATGGACATTTTCATTATCATGAATGTGGTGATGATTACACACACACCAAAAACTTATAACATTGTACACTTTCAATGTGTGCCCTTTTAATACATCAATTATATCAATAAAACTGTACAAATGTTACCTACATGTGGCAAAACAGAACAAAAATAAGTCTTCTGGAGTCCGTCTGAATTCTGACCCTGGCTTCCCTGCTTCTTAGCTGGGATGACCTTGACAAGTTACCTAAGATCTCTGTGCCTTAGTTTCTTCATCTGTAAAGTGGGAATAATAATAAGCTTACCTTGTACAGTTGTGTGGATTAATAACACATGAGATGATAAAATGCAAAGCACTGTGACAATCTCTGGCACATTTTTATTGTTCAGTAAGTGTCACTTATTATTACCACCAGTGGACAATGTGTGTTGGTGTAAACATGTCTGTGTATTTGTGTGTCCGTGGTCTCTGCCTGTTCGTGCGTGCAGGAGTGTGAAGGTGTGAGTTTGTGTGTGTCTGTGTGGGAGTGAGGGCTGTTGTGGTCGTGCTGCATGTGAGCATGAATTCAGGCTTGAAGCCTCCACCTCGCCATCATTCCAGCTTCTCCTCCCCTCCCCCAGATGGCGTGGGTATTGATTTTTTTAAACAGTTACTAAACTGCTACGTTTACTGACTCATTCAGTCTTTTATCATATCCAATAACACAGTGCGTTTTGGAAATCACATCGCCTCGGTTCCTTCATGGCTTCAGCAAATCAAATTTATTTTACCATTGAAAATGTCAAAAGGATTCAGCCAAAGGAAACCTGGCGCTTTCTGGAGGGGCGGGACCCTGGCACTGCCTCTCCGAGGGGACTCGGTTTCTGTACGTTCCTTCAAGCTGGGAGGGGGGTCAGAGCATCATCCAGGAGAATAGCAGTTTCAGACCTCTCTTGAGTGGACTTGCTGGGGAGGGGGAATTAGGGGAGGTCTCGGGGGGTCAATCTGGCACCATCAGCAAGACGTCCCTGAACCCTGTCTGAGCTGTCCTAGGCTGAGGAAGGAGCTGCGGCGCCCTTGACCTCAGGGTGTCCCGGATGAGAGCGGCAGAGGGAGAGAGAGGAGATCCAGGTGCTGCCCCCAGAGCTCTTGAGTCAGCTCTCCAGACCAGGTTTGCATACATGGAGCCGTGATGCGAGGAGAGCGGTCTGTAAGGCGGACTTTGGGATCTGACTGCTCTGCCGCTCACCAGCTGCGCAAGTTTACTTAGGGTGCCTGACTTCTCTGAGGATCTCATTGGTAAAAGGGGGAGAATGCTACCTCACTTGTTCCCCTCTTCCATTTCCTCAGAAATACATGTTGAGTCTGGATTTGAATATAGACCTAGTCAAGGAGTTAGGGCATCTTTATAAAAAGGTCATAGGTGTACAAGGCCAAGTGACCCAGGTGCCAGGGGTATTATTCTCCCAGGTTTTCAGGTGACGAAGGCATCCGGGTAGGGAGGATAAAGCTCAAAACCATTTATCGAGCACCTACTGTGTCTCAGGGCTGTTGCTGGTCCCAGGCATGCAAACACGAATGGGACCACATCCATGACCTCCAGGAAGTTACTTCTTTATTGGGACATGGGCATGATGGAGCTGTGAGGGCTTCAGGTGCCGTGTTAGAGGGACAAGCTCGGTGGAGTGGAGCATGAGGCAGAAGGCACCCTCCTGGAGGCCTTCCTGGAGGTTAGACCTGCTCTGGATGCTGGTGAATGAATGACAGGTACATATCACTGTTAGGGGTAGTGGCTTGTGGACAGGACGTGGGGTGGAGGTGAGGGACATGGGAGATGGGGCTGAGAGGTCAGGCAGAGCCAGATCACGGCGGTCCTGATGTCAAACCAAGAGGTGGGCTTTATTCCAGAAGGATACTCGTGTTGTAAGCAGGGTGTGTTGGGTCCCCTATACCACTCCCAGTTTCAGTGATTTGCTAGGAGGACACACAAGGCAACATATAGTCATACACATGATTAAGATTTATTACAGTGGAAAGATACAAAATTGGTAAAGGGAAAAGTCTTATGGAGTGAAGTTCTGAGGAAACCAGGTGCAAGTTTCCAAGAGTCCTCTCCCAGGGAAGCCACATATAATGTACTTAATTCCCCCAGCAACGAGTTGTGACGACATGTGCAAAATATTGTCTACCAGGGAAGCTTGCGAGGAGCTCAGTGCCCAGGACCTTTATTGGGAGCTGGTCACGTAGGTACCCTCTGTCTAGCACGGATCAAGATTCTGGACTCTGAAAAGAAAGCAGATGTTTAGCATAAACCACACAATTTAGGCATGGTGAGCCACTTTTATCAGTTAGGGTAGGAACCCTCCCAAAATCCATGTTCCCAGATGCCAGCCAAGGGCCAACTTGTAAGGATAGCAGTCTCAGGCCTGCTGTGTTAACTCTTCTGCACGCAGGAGAACTACCATGATTAGATATGCCTGGTAGCCTGTAAGAACGGTGGCTCGGGGGTAGATCCAGGATAGATCAGAGGCAGGGATGCCAATTAAGCTTTTTCAGTTGCCAGCAATGGAAATGAACTTGGGGTAACTTAAGCAAGGAAAAAAAAGGAATTAATTGGAATGATATGGAGCAGCTCACAGAATTAATGGATAAACTGAAGAACCAGGTTTTGGAAAGCTCAGGAAAAGAAGCAGCTCCAGGGGACCCAGAAAGCAGAAGAAAATGGACAGCTTCTTTGAGGGGTGGGGAGCGGGCTCCACTATCAGGAACCAACTGATCCAATCATTTTCCGTCTTGGATCAGTAGGTGAAACTTCAAAGCCCCAGAAGAGAATCTGATTGGCCTAACTTGGGTCATGTGAGCATCCCTTGGCTTTAGCAGGGCACCTTGGTTGATGGCACCACCAAGGTTACAGAAATGAACTCTGGATCCCAAATGGGGCTGGTGAGAGTGGCCGAGACTGATGGCTGGCCTCCTGTGTCCAAACTCATTGAAATTTTTAGATGGGCACATGGCCACCTAGGATAAAGACTAGATTGCTCAACATTCCTTGAGGCTGGTCGTGGCCATGCGATTAAGTTCTGCAATTTGAGTGGATGCTTCATGTGGCAGTTTCCAGAAACTTTCCTTAAGGGAGAGCAGCATTCTCTGTTACCCTCCCTGCTTCATCCGGATGCTTCCATGTGCTGTAGTGTTGAAGGTCTAGCCTCCATCCTGTACCAAGAGCATGAGAGCCGTATTCCAGGAATGACTGAAGAGAACAGGGGAGCAGCCTGGAACCTGGAAGACTGAGAGCTGCCATCTCAGGCCTGGACTTTTATGTGGGAGATAAATGCGTTTCTATTCTGTTCTGGCCATGATTATGTGGACACCCTGGCATCTGAAGCTGAGTCACATCCTAAGTGCAGCTGGGGAAAAAGAACAAGTGCCTTTCACTAGAGGTCTTTATAATTTTCTGTGGAAACCCAGAAGAGGGTGTGACAAAATCTACATTTGAGAAAAATCAGGGAAGGCTTCACAGAGGAGGTGATACTAGAGCAAGCTCTTATAGAAGGAATAGGAGACAGATGAGGAAGTGAAAAAGAATGTTGCAGCCCGAGACGACAGGATGGCAGATCCTGCTCGTCTTCCCTCCCTCCCTTGGCCAGGGATTTTGGAATTACTTTCTTCTGGCTCTGTGATGCGTCCTCATATTCGCCATGATTGAATACCATGCTAAGCATCTTGGGGAACTTGGGCAATTTACTGAAAATGGAGGGCAGCTGCAGCTTTGTGGCATTTCAGTTCTTCTGGGAAGAAGTCAATTTCTGATTGCATTCCCACAAGTGTGGGAGAGTAAGAGCTGTTCCAGTGGGACTGAGCGTGTGTACATGTTTGCAGATGTATCCCTGAGTGTGTGTATGCAATCAGAGAGCACTCTAGAAGCAGATCTTCAGCCCAGTTTTTTTTTGTTGTTGTTGTTGTTTTTTGCCAAAAGTTAGATCAATATTTTTGTTGCCAGTTAATAATTTAATTTCTTGTGGGTGAAGAAGAGAAATTATACTCAGTACCTCTTTGGCAGGTTCTGACCGAAAGAGGACTGTATCTGGGCCTGGCCCCCTGGCTTAGTTACCAGGAGCCCAAGACCCAGGTAGCTGCAAACGAGAGCATCACAAAGTGTGGGAAGGAGTCGGAGGAGGCCGTGGGCACTGGTCCATCTGCACCAGGGAAGAAATCATCCGGCTACAAATCAGTCCATGCCCATCCACTGCTCCTGGGTCCTTGTCTTGGTCTCTATCAGCTTCTTCCAGGGCTGTGAAGAGGCAGGGCCTACTCTGAAAACTCTGCAGTAACTACGTTCGGTGCCCTGAGCATACAGAAGATTCCCATGAATATATTTCTAGCTCTAGGTGCAAATGTTTATCTCCTTGGCTGAAAGGAATGGCTGAGAATAGGCTGCCTGGGTGGGGTCGCATTTCATTCGACCGAAAGGGAGAGGGACAGAAGCCCCCCCACCCCCACCCTTTTGCAATGAAAGGAGTCCTTTAGGGGGAGAATTGGACATACCTGGTAGGGCCTGGCCTCTATAGGAGGAGGGGTGGTCAAGAGTGAAGCCCCAAATTATCTTTGTCTCTATTGGGCATTTCAAGAACCTGTTTTGTGAATTCAGTTGAAGTCAACCAGCATTCACTACCTTTGGCTCTCGGGCTTCTCTCAGGCTAGGTTTACATCCGCCATGTCGATGCCCTTCAGCCAAAGACCACCAGAAATGCACAGAAATGTTCTTTAACCCAGCGGGGTTTCTTCTCTTGTTGCAAAGAAGGAGAACACCCACCACGGGGAACCATGAGGCATCTTAACAAGATGGTGTTAGAAAGGACTTAGAGGATTTGGGCTTGTGTTTGGTGATTTAGGGCAGGGTTGAGGGAAGTGTAGCTTTACTGTGGAATGGCTGCTGTCAGAAAGCAGAGATAATTCAATGATTCAGTATCTTAATAATTCTTTTTTATAAGGTGAGAACAGAGAGAGGCTAAATCTGTGGTTGATTAAGCAGCAGCAGTCACTCATATTAGCCTAGATCAGGGATATTTGGTCATTTTCATGGTTTGGATGATGGTCATGTTTTGTCTGGGTTCAAACATGATTATAGAGTGGTCTTGTTTTTGTCCTGATCCTTGATAATC
>JAQZBX010028689.1:0-27698 GCA_029593785.1 Cabassous unicinctus
TTTGCTTTGTCATCTGTAAAACGAGGGCTAATAACATCAATCATAGGACAGCAGTGGGCATTGCAGATGGCTGTGAGAGCACCCAGCACCCAGCACGGTCCCTCCTGAGCCTGACCCGCTGGGCACCCCAGGACTGGTAGCCTAATGCCTCCACATCCAGGGTGAGTTCCCATAGGACTGCAGCCCCATCCTTCTGTCTTGGTTGCCCTTGCTCTGGGTTTGATCCCCATTAGAACCTGACCCCCGCGAGTTGATTAGCCCTTCCAAGGTGCCCATTTGCCTCTCGAAGGACCTTTAGGCCTTTGCAAGGTTTCTCAGAGAGCCAGAGATCAACTCTCTCTTTTTTTTTTTAAGATTTATTTTATTTATTTATTTATCCCTCCCTTGCTGTGTGTGCTCGCTGTGTCCATTTGCTGTGCGTTTTTCTGTGTGTGCTTGTCTCCCTTTTGTTGATGTTCTGCTGTCTGAGCTATCCGGGCTCGAAATGCAAGGGCTATTTAAGTCAGAGTTTCCTGTTAGAGTATTGAAAAGATTAGTTAAAGCATAAGTTGGAATTCCTAAAGTAGGCGGTACCTAATTAATATCACCCAGTATTTTTGAAAATCATTTAAAGTACATAAATGATCAGTTCGAAACTGGACCTTTTGCGGAGTTATAATATTTCCATTAATAGTATGGCCCAAATATTGAAAAGGAGCCTGTTTTTGAATTTTTTCTTCTGCTATTTTTAACCCATGTTGAGGAAGAATTTCTTTAGCCAGCTGAAATAGTCGTTTCAGCTCAGAAGTTTGCTCGGTGGCAAAAGGAATATCATCCATATAATGAATAATCATAGCGTTGGGAAATTGTTTTCATAAAATTTGTAGTGGAATGTGAACAAAGGATTGACATAATGTAGGATTGTTCATCATTCCCTGAGGTAAAACCTTCCAATGATATCGTTCAGTAGGAGCTGAGTGATTAATAGAAGGAATAATAAATGCAAATTTTTCTCTATCATTTGGATTGAGAGGAACAGTAAAGAAAACAATCTTTCAGATCAATAATAACAATATGCCAATTTTGTGGAATCATAGTTGGGGATGGCAAACCAGGCTGTAAAGATCCCATAGGTTGAATAGTTTTGTTAATTTCACGTAAATCAGTCAACATGCGCCATTTGCCAGATTTCTTTTTAATTACAAAAACTGGAGAATTCCATGGACTAGTAGAGGGTTCAATATGCCCTGCCATTAACTGCTCATGTACTAATCCTTTAGGGGCTTCTGACTTTTCTTTTGGAAGGGGCCATTGTTCAACCCAGATAGGTTTGGTTGTTAGCCATTTTAAAGGTAATGCGAAGCCCTTTGCAACAGTAGCCCCTACTCTGAATTTGAATATCCTAGGCCATGGTAGTTTCCAATAAGTTGTGTCTCAGGTCAGGAAGGGGGAGCATATTGCATATGAGTAATAAGATGTTTAGCTGTATCAGAAACGTGAGAAATATTCAAATAAGTTCCCCATTGGTATAATAAGTCTCTTCCCCATAAGTTTCCCGACTTATTAATGAGACTGCCATTTTTATGATATCTAGAACGGCATTCATTGGCCCGTGGAACCCTTTCTGGCATGTCGGACACACACGAGCTGGTATTGATCTATTATTGCCGCTAGATGGAGTGCTCACACTAGTTTTGGCTCTGCAATCTTTTGGAGCCAACAGCATAACGACCGCTGAAAAAGTTCCATAAACTCCCTTTTTCTTTTCTTCCCTTTTATTAGACATGAGTTTGTGTGGTTTTGCCTGTTTATGAATTTTTTCATATATATTTTCACTAAAATCAACATCAGTTTGTTTATTATCCTCATTTTCATCTGATTGTAATGGTTAAAGAGCAACAGAAATAAGACTACACAAAGACCATACATGTATGGGGATTATCTCTCCCTTTTGATAAGCCCTTTTTAAAGCTTTCATGACTAACCTCCATTGTTTCAGATTTAAAATATCCCGCCCTTGGGGCTGAAACCAATAACAATGTTTCTGTACGAGAGAAAAAAGTTCCTCAAAAGCTGAGGATTTAATAGTTACACTGTTGCTTTTTAATAAAGTTTTTAACACTCTAGAGTACTCTTTAAAGTTCCACTGCTGATTCTCCATTTCCCTGATGATCCCAAGGAGGTAAATTATCTTTTTTTTTTTTTTGAAAACCGCTCGTCAGGAGCTCCTTTGTCTGCTGCACACTGACTGAAAGAAAAGTTGCATTTTCAGGTCCCTGTTCAGGCACCATATTTTTATGTTCTGGAACTAGGTCCATGAAAACGGTGCCGCAGATGAAAAAAGATGAGAAAGAAACAAGAGATAGCCGGGGTCAGGGGACTCTCCTCTCTTGTTTCTTTCTCATCTTTTTTCACCCGCGGCACCATTTTCACGGACCTAGTTCCAGAACATCAATACCTTTGTTGCGTCATCTTGCTACACCAGCTCACCGCGCTGCGTGGGCCATCAGCTCACTGGGCCAGCTTGCCTTCACCAGGAGGCCCCAGGAATCGAATCTGGGAGCCGAACCGGTTAAGCCACATCCACTTCCCAGAGATCAACTCTTCCCACGGGTTTTGTTGCTTGTAGATCAGTAACTCCCAACCCAACCAGATCCAACATCCCCTGTTTATAACAAATATTTTTCCCAACTCTCTTTCACTATCCTGAAATGAAACTCTTACGTAATATAACCTACCTACACACAGGATTCTTTTTACAAAGAAGTTATAGTCCCCTAACTTTTATATAAACATGAAAAAGTCATAATAAAATCTTACGTAATTTTATGTATAACCCTCAGACTCCACCACACTAGAAGACACAGTGAAACTGGCAAATGCATGAATTTACTTACAATGGATAAGGATGTATTTAAGAGAAGACAAATACTTAATTGATATTCTCACTTTTTCTTAATATTTGCCATTTTGAAATGATGATTCCTGTAACTGTGTACAACCATTATGAATGGGAAAGCTGCAAATGCAGCCCGATATAGAAGTGCCATCTTGGTGACTCAGCAGCACTATCATCAGGGATATGATTTTCCAAAATGGTAGATTAGGAGTTGATAACATTCCAAACAAAATGGACAACTTACATACAACTTGCAACATGGCAGTCTCATTCCAGGCAGGGTGTATACTAAAACCATGTTTAAAAAAAACAAAACACTTCTTTGTATGTAAAATGAAGTTGAGTCATGGGCCCATATGGTTATAAACTGGCTTTTCACCTACATGAATGTTCTGGCAGGACTCAGGACAATTCTTCAAGGGCTGCCCTTGCAATTTCTGCATCCCTATATCCCAGGGGACTTGCCCCCATCATCGTTACAACCAATATTTTTTAAATTTCCAAAATGCTACTGGGAATCTACTCTGCCCCATCGGGAACAGGAGGGCAGGCATTCCCTATTTACAAGCCTCTTTTTCATGTCTACCGCTAGCATGTGTCAAGAAGGGACTTAAGGACCATCCATGCTCCAGCTTCCCATCTGGCATGGGACATCACAATCTCCACCAGTCTTTGTCAGCACTTTCCTGCAGACCCACTGCATCAGCAGTAGGGCCCAGCCACCTGGGTACACCTCTGATAGGAACTACTAAATTCTAAATTCCAGCCCCAGGCACCCAAGCCCAGAACGTGTAGTGAATCCTATGGGTTCTTGTGCAGGCTTTAAGACTCCTATGCTGTGCTGCTTTGGATGAACCATTTGCCCTCTCTGGACCTCAGTGTCCTCAACTCAAAATCGGATAGCGAGGGGAAGCTGCTTTCCAGCTGTCAATCTAGAATTCTCTGTGCACCACTCAGGTTACACTCCATTTGGTAATTCCACCTCTCTGCCCCCAGGTTTCCAGGAAGGGGCCTCAGATGCATGGTTATTTGGTTGAGGAGGGTGCCCGCCCTGCTCCTGCTCCTGCTCTGAGGATGGGTTGTGTTGCCAGAGAGCCTGGGAGGCCTGGCCTCCTCTCTGCCTCCCCGCCAGTGCTGACACAGATGGGGCCTAATAAAGAGGCCCAGGGTAATATAAGTCCTGGATAAACAGAGGACCAAGGGGGTCATTACGAACCTTGCTGCACAATTACTTGGCCTGGCCCTGCGGAACCGGTTTCCAGGGTTGACTCAGAGGGGCTGGGCCTGGAACAGCACCTGTGTCCCCAGCTTAGCAGTCAGGGTAGGCATCTATCTCCACAAGATGACAGCAAGCCTTTTTTGTCCTTAAAAACCGAATTAAAGAATTTTTTTTCTAGTAAGTTTTTGAAGACCTGACTTAAAGGGAAAATTCTTCTCCATCCTCAGGATAAAGCTGAGGGATGAAAGACAGCTTGCACCGAGGGCATAGGATGAGCAGGTGTTAACGAGGCAGGGAGGGCAGAAAGAGCTTTCTGGAGCCGCATGTGCCAAGGTCCAGTGGTGGGAGGAAGGGGGCCCACTGTGGCCTGAGAGACAGGAGCGAGGACCAGGGAGAGTGCACAGAGAGACTAGCATACCAGTCATCACGGGGCAGGTGTGTGGGGCTAGAGTGGAAGATGCACTTGCCTTCAGGGGGCCAGGCAGGTGATGCAAGGTGACTGTGGCCCGTGGGAGTGTAGGAGGCTCAATCATTCATTCATTAGTTCATTCATTGAACTATTATTAAATGCTAGGTTGTAATATCCGAGGCGTGGGATATCTCATAGGGCAAAAGAAAGATCCCTGCCCTCCTGCCACTGACGTTCTAGTATAAGAAGACTGACAAATAAGCATAATAAGTAAACTGGATGGTAAGTTAGGCAGTGCTAAGAGCTAGGAAAAAGAAGCAGAGCAGAGTACAGGGACTAGAGAGCGTGGGGCCTGGGACTGGACGTCATAGGTATTATAGTTTTAAATAGAACTGTGGGAAGGCCAACATCACAATTTTCAAAGGAAAGCCAGAAATCTCCAGATTTTTTAATGTTAAATCTTTCCAATTTAAAACGTTAATGTTTTAGGAGCCCGCCAGAGTCAGAGATTATTCTCATTCTCTTTCCTGGGTCTACTTTGGTTCTTTATGTTAAACAGTGAGAACGGTTTCAGGACACCAAGGCACAGAGCCCAGTTAAAGGATTTGTCACTGTCCCTGTTAGTCTTTAACTGAGACAATAGAAGCCACCATCTGATAATACCTGCAGGGCCTTTGAGCCATCTCCCAGAGCCCTCTCTTTCTGCATATGTCCAAACTGTTAGGAACTCCCATTTTCTTGGGGCAGACACAGAGGGGTTGCCTGCAGCCCCCAGCTTGCCCAAGCTCTGTTGTGAAGACAGGGCTGCTGCTTCAAAGGGGAATGGTACTGACATCCAGTCTTGCCTGCCTTGCCTCCTCCAAGCGCTGAGGGACAGACACGGTGCAGGCCACTCTTCATTCTTAGTTAGCAACACAAAACAGCAAGCCAACACAACCTCTGGGCAAAAAGCGAGCACTCACAAGAATTTTAGAGGCATGGGTTGTTTTCTTGTTGCAATCTGCATAATTTTTCTTGTGACTGTGATATGACTTGCTGAATTACCTCAGTGTGTTAATTCCATCTTTTTTCTCTAAGATAGAGGGGAAAAAAGCCTCTAATTGTATGGTGATTGTCAAGAGAGCTGAAAGTTCATAAAGGGAAATATGACCAAGGAACTCCCAGAATTTTGGGGGACTAATTCAATTGTTTTTTGTTGTTTTTGCTTTTTTTTTTTTTTTAAGAAGGCCATTGGGATTTTTGTTGGAATCATGTTGAATCTATAAATTGTTCTGGGTAGAATTGACATGTTAACAATATTTAGTCTTCCAAACCATGAACACGTGTTTTAGTCTGCCAAAGGGGTGCCGAGGCAAAGTACCAGAAATGTGTTGGCTTTTATAAAGGGAATTTATTTGTGGTAAGAGCTTATAGTTCCAAGGCCATAAAATTAACTTTTTAAAAAATTAAAATATACCATATGTACAGAAAAGTCCACAAGTCAAAGTCTAGAGCTCAATGAATTTTCACAGAACACCAGTGTTCAGAACCCAGTTCAAGAAATAGAACATCGGGAAGCGGATGTGGCTCAAGCGACTGAGCTCCCGCCCACCACATGGAAGGTCCCTGATTGGGTTCCCAGTGCCTCCTATAGAAGACAGCGAGCTGGAGTGACGGGCAGGCGCAGCAAGCTGACACAACAAGAGACACAAGAAGAAAACCACAATGAGAGACACAACAAAGCAGGGAGCAGAGGTGGCTTAAGTGATTAGGCACCTCCCTCCCATATTGGAGGTCCTGAATTCAGTTCCTGGTGCCTCCTAAAGAAACAAGGAAGAGGAACGGACACAACAAGTGCAAACAACGAGGGGGTGGGGAGAAATAAATAAATCTTAAAAAAAAAAAAAATAGAACATCACCAGTTCAATTGGTTTTTACACAAATGCAGCTGGGGCCAGATGCATCTGGTGAGCCTCCAGGTTTGCGACCTCATAGTCCTGTAGGACGTAGTATTTTGATTTGTATCCCAAGAGCAGAGAGCAGCCGTTGAGGTCATTTTAATCAAGGAGCTGAAAAGTATCACATTTGTGTTTTGAAGCAATCCCTCTGCCATAGTATGGAGAATGGCTGGACAAGGATTGGAAAGGGATCTGAATGGGCAGACCAGTTAGGTAGCTCTTGCATTCATCCAGGTAGAAAGTAAAATTAGTTGGTTGTAAGACAGAATGATGGCATAAGCTTAGAAGATGGACTTTTGTAAAGTAAAGTGGCAGAGTAGAACTAGACTTCCAGAGCCACAGGTTACCCCTGGGTCCCAACCGGCTATCTCCCACCTGTGTCCTCAAGCCAGGAGTCCCAGGGGAGAAGTCACACACATAGCTTCGTGCAAACCAACCCATATCTGGGTCACCTTTAACCTGTTGCAGCAGGTTTGAGGTGCCTCTCCCTTAACCATCAGATTCTTTCTGACTTTATAGTTCTCATAACACAGAGTTGGAGGTAGCCGTTGCCAATAGACTGGTTGCATACACGATGACACGATTTCTATATACCTTAGATTCCCAGACTATCTGCAACCCTCAGTAGTTTGGGCTGAGGAAGAGTGGGAAGGGCAGGGGGACATGACCATGCCTCAGTAACCTTATGTTCCCCCTGGAGAACTTGTGTCAAGCAGTCAGAGGGCTTCAGAAGCTCTGGAGTCTGCTACCAACTGGCTTTCTGGTCAGGCCAAAGCAGCAGCAGTTGGCCAGAAGCTAGTCCTTGTGGATCTCGTTAAGGGGACTGCTACATTCTGTTTTGGGATGCAAAGCAACACTTGTCACTGAGGGACAGATGGTGCAGAGGACAGCACTCACATATTTGAAATGCCCACTCGTACTATCCACTCCCCATGTAGTTCAAGTATTTCAAATGTTTAAATCATTCTCACTGGCTGCCCACTTCAAAAATCTAACTCAACACCCAAGGTTATTGCATTACCTTCGAGCCAATTAAACTTACTTCATTTGAATATTCTTACAAGTCGCTCCAAGACACAAACCATACCATCCTTTAAAACAAGTTGTTTATGGCTAGTAAGCCTGCTCCTGACTCTAGCTATTGCTCTCCAGGGAAGCCTTTCAAAGTTTCTAGTGGGGAACAGAAGGCCCTGTGGGGATTACCCAATGTTGTCCAGGACACAACCTCACAACCATAAAAAACAAGCCAAAACCCAAGACCTATTAGCAATGAGTCAGTTATAGGGCATATATAAACAAGGATCAGCACACGGTGCCTGGGCTGCACCTCAGGCCATGTGGAAAAGCCCTCTGCAGGCAGTAATCCAAAGCATGATCCCCTATTGGCAGGTGTATTGATCTATGAATTAGAGCCTATCTGCAGAAGACAACCTCAAAGAGAAAGAAACCTTACAAAGCCCATTAACTGAATGCTCCTCTTGAACTTGGCCCACAAGGCCCCTTTTGAAGGACCTCTGCCTCCTTCCTGCTTCATCTCCCTCATTTCCACCTCAGCCTGACCTCATGCTCCAGTTACACTTGTAGTGCCCAGGTAATTTATCACCCAAACAGGGACAGTTTTAGACTGAGAGAGGGCATATTAATAAGTTTACTGGCATAGCAGGCTAAAACATACTGCTCTGGTCAGCACGGAACTTCTCGTCTCCCTAGCCATATGGACCCACTTAGAGTTCCCATAACATGCCACAGGTGCTTACATCCCTAGACTTTCGCATATGTTCTTCCCCCTTCTTACAACATCCTCTCCTCCTTGGTCTGCTTGAAGCAAATTCAATAGCCCACATCTCCGTGGATACATCCCCAAGGCCCTGGGGGAGCTTGAGCTGTCTCCTCCCACTGTGTTTCCACTCCCACTGTGTTAATACATTCTGTATTAATTTCTCTGGCTCTGCACAAGACCAGTAACCTCTTGAGGACAGATATTGCAGCTTTTCATTTTTGCATTATCTAGCTGATACCAGTTCCTGTTTTTTGTTGTAAGCACTCAACAAAAAGGAGTCTAATCCAGGAGAAGGGGTGTGTGTGAGAACTAACTTCAAAGGTCTGAAGGGTTGTAGCTACAAAGAAGACCTAGATTTGATTTGATTTGTGTGGCCATTAAGAACGGAACAAGTATACTGATTGGGAGATATATTTCAGCTCAAAATTAGCTTTCTAGGGAACAGAACTACACAGAAACCAAGAATGTTTAATTGACAGGTAACTAACAAACACTTGGTAGGAATTTTGAGGCTGATATTCAAGAATGTAGTGGAAGAATGGCCTGGATAGCTGTCTGAGACTTTGTGATTTATTCATTTATTCATTCATTCAAAAACTATTTAGTGGGAACTAAATGTACTAGGAGCTTGATGAATTAGCAAAAAATAAGGAAACCCATGAAACCACCATACAGGCCAAATCTCCGTGCTTGGTGATGAGCAAGACAGATGTGGCCTCTCACCTCTTGGTGCTTTCAGGCTTCCCGGAGAGATACATGTAATTGTAAGAATTATTGGGTACTAAAAGAGGTCATGAGGGGGTATTAGAGGGTGGGAGTCGGAGACATTTAAGTTGGAAACTGAAAGACAGATTGAGGAAATTTATTTGGTTCTATGACCTTGGATATTTCTGGAGAGCTCAGCTTCCTTCTCTCCCTCCTCTATTGTCTGCTGTTCCAGTTGGGTGACCTTCCTGAGTGCTGGCTTACACCAGCCTGCTAAGAGTCCTGCTCAGATGACAGGTAACCAGGTAACTTTGATCATTCCAGGGGAGACAGGTGGTAAGCTGCTAGTCACGCAGAACTCAGGACAATGAAGACACAGGCACTGCCATGATAGGTGCACCCCAAGAGCCTGGCAGAGACTCAGACTCTCAGCTGACCCTCACCGAAGCACCCAGTGGTACAGGCTACAATCCAGAACGCCATGTACAGAGCAGAAAAGACACAGCAGGTGAGCCAAGGGGCGTAAAGTCACAGGATTTCCTCCTGCACGCTGGTGGGGCACAGCAGCAGGATAACACAGCACCCATTTATGAGAAGTTTGTTTTATTTTGGTAAACAATAATAACAAAAAGAACTACCACATATTAAGCTTTACTATGGGCCAGGAATTTGACTAGGTGATTACATACGCATTATCTTATTTAATCGTCAAACTGTCCCATAAGGTTGGAAGAATTATTATCCCTATTTTACAGATGAGAAAACTGAGGCCTAGAAGTTGTCAAAATTCTCACATGGCTAGAGAAAGGCAAGCCTGAGTGTTTCTGGAGCCTGTGCTTCTAACCTCCGTTTTGTGGAAACTTTCACGGGGTTAAATGAGAGCCTAGCGAAGAGTGGCTTATTTTGATAAGCTACGCTCTTTGATCCCCAAAGGTAGGTGATTAAGTCCTCAGCAGAGAAGCAGTTTATCAGGAGAAGAACATAAAGCCTTTGTTCACAGCACAGACAAAGTGAAAAGACTTTAGAGTTCTCTCCTCCCTCCTTCCTTCTCTTTCTCTCCCTCTTCCTTTCCTTTCCTTTCCTTTTCCCTTTCCTTCTTTCTTTCTTCCTCTTTCTTTCTTTCTTTCTTTCTCTTTCTTTCTTTCTTCTCTCTTTCTTTCTTCCTTTTTTCCTTTCTTTCTGACTTTCTTCAGAGACATTATAGCAGTTTGTTGGAAGGACTGAATTCAAAGAAGGGAGAAAATGATGAAAAAGGTTGTATTTAAAGGGTCATTCTGGGACAGCAGGAAAACAGAGCAGCCTGATCTTACACGGTGCTGATTTCAGCACTAAAGATGCTGATAATGACAACTGTATGTGTAAATGTGCCCTCATGCTAACAGGAGAAGAGTGTTCCAATATGTTTGTATTCCTGTCCTAATAATGAAAATATGAAGCAAAGCAAAGAGGCGACTGCACTTCTTGGTTGTTCGATGAGAAATTTCATTGCTTAGATTTATGAAGTTTTTCTGCTTCAAATAATTGAACTTTGTCATGTTCTTTCATCTGTAATCATTCTTGGACCTGCTTCTTATTCAGCAATAAACACATTATGTTGGGGGAAAAAAAAGAAAAGACTTTAGAGATAAAACCTAGAAAAAGGAGAGTAAAATCAACTCAAAGCAAACAGAAAAAGCAAATAATAAAGATAAGAGCAGAAATCAGTGAAACTGGAAACAAAAACATTAGAGAAAATCAATGAAATAATGAAATGGTTCTTTGAAAAGATCAATAAAATGGAAAAACTTCTAGCAAGACTGACAAAGAAAAAAATGAAAGAATCACAAATTACCAGCATCAAGAATGGAACAGGAGATACCACTACAGACCCTAGAAACATCAAAAGGATAAATAAGGTAATACTACAAACAATGCTACACAAATAAATTTGACAACTTAAGTGAAAAGAGCAATTCCTTGATAAACACTAACTACCACAACTCACCCAATATGAAACAGATCCTCTGAATAGCTCTGTAACTATTAAGGAAAAAAAAAAAAAAAAAACTCCATGGGAAGCAGATGTGGCTCAACCAGTTGGGTGCCTGCCTACCACAAGGGCGGTCCCAGGTTCACATTCCAGTGCCTCCTAAAGAAGATGAGCAGACGCCCACACCTGCCCAACGAACTAGACACCGCACCCCTCCACAATGAGCAGATGCTTAAACAAGCAGATGCCACAAGCCAGCAGATGCCGCAGCCTGTGGGGAGAGGATGTGGCTCAGGCCATTGGGCACTCGCCTCCCATATGTGAGGTCCAGGGTTCGGTTCCCAGTGCCTCCTGGAGAAGGCAAGCAAACAATGAGTGGACAATGAAAGAACCATCTGGGGGAGGGGGGATAAATGTAAATAAATAAATCCTTTAAAAAAATAAAAGAAATACTAGTGTAGTCAAAAAAAAAAAACAAAAACTCCAGGGGAGCAGTTGTAGCTCAGTGGTTGAGCACATGTTTTGCACATACAAGGTCCCGGGTTCAATCCCTTGTACCTCCTAAACACACACACACACATACACAAAAACTCCAAAAAGAAACCTCCAGGCCCAGATGGTTCCACTGGAAAAGTCTAGCAAACATTTAAAGAAGAATTAGCACCAATTCCACACAAGCTCTTTCAGAAAAGAAGAGAGAACACTTCCCCATTCATTTTGTAAAGCTAGTATCACCCTGATACCAAAACAAAAGACGATACAAAAAAAAAACAAAAACTACCAACCAATATCCCTCATGACTATAGATGCCAAAATCCTTACCAAAATATTAACAAATAAGAATTCAGCAATAAATAAAAAGAATTATACACCATGGCCAAATGGGATTTATTCCCAAGATGCAAGGCTGGTTCATTATGTAAAAATCAATGTAATCTACAATACTAATAGGCTAAAGAAGAAATCACATCTTAATGCAGAGAAAGCAAAATTCAACATTCATTAATGACAAAAACTTTCATTAAAACAACAGGTATAGAAGGGAACTTCCTCAACTTGATAAAGTACATCTACACAAAAAAACCTTACAGCTAATATATTTAATGATTAAAAATTGGATGTTCTCCCTCTAAGATCAGAAACAAGGCAAGGATGTCTACTCTCAACAGTCTTATAGTGCTGGAAATTCTAGCCAATGCAAGAATGCAAGAAAAGAAAAGAAAGGGGATACAGATCTAAAAGGAAGAAATAAAACTGACCCTGTTTGCAGATGCTATGATTGTCTGCATAGAAAATCCCAAAGAATCTACAACTAATGTCCAACTGATAAGTGAGTTCAGCAAGGTCTCAGAAGACAAAATAAAAGCAAATGCATTTTTATTTACTAGCAAAGAACACACGGATACTGAAATTAAAATTACAATATCATATACAATTGCTAAAAAAAAACCCTGAAATACTTAGGTATAAATCTAGCAAAACAAGTAAGAGCTTATATGCTGAACACTGTACAACACTGATGAAAGAAATTTTAAAAATCTAAATAAATGGACATATATACTATGTTCATGGATTGGAAGTATCAACGTAGTAAAGATATCAATTCTCCCCAAATAGATACACAGGGTTAGCCCAATTTCTATTAAAATCTAGCAAGATATTTTTGTATGTATAGATAAGACTATTCTAAAGTTTATATGGAAAGCAAAGGAACTAGAACAACCAAGTCAATCTTAAAAACAAAGCTGGTGGGAAGCGGATGTGGCTCAATCGATAGGGCTCCCGTTTACCATATGGGAGGCCCCGGGTTCGCTTCCCGGGGCCTCCTGGTGAAGACAAGCCAGCCCGCATGGCGTGGTGAGCTGATGCAGCAGGACGGCCCAACAAAGGGAGACAAGTAGACACAGAAAAACACACAGCAAATGGACACAGAGAGCACAAGCAGCAGGGGGGGATAAATAAATAAATAAATAAATAAAATCTTTTTTAAAAAAGCTGGAAGTTTTACACTTGATATTCACTAGATATCAAGTGTAAAATATAGATATATAGATATACAATATGTATTTTTTAAGAGGTACCAGGAACTGAACCCGGGACCTTGCACATGCGAAGCAGGCACTCAACCATTGAGCTAGACCCACTCCACAATATCTGCTAGATATCAAGATGTATTTAATGTTACAGTGATTAAGAGATTGCAGTATTGGTGCATGGATAGACAGAGTACTGGAAAATAACAGAGTTCAGAAACAGTCCCACACATATACAGATACTTTGATAAAGATGGTACTGCAGAGAAGTGGAGAGAGAATTGTATTGTAAATAATGATGCTGGGTCAAATAGATATTTATATGGAAAAGAATATGAATCTTGGCCCCTATCTCACACCATACACAAAAATAAATTCCAGGTTGATTGTAGATCTAAGTGTCATAGGTAAAACCATAAATCTTCTAGAAAATAACATAGGAGGATATCTTCATAACCTTGGGTAGGCAAAAATTTCTTAAACAGGACACAAAGCATTAACCATTAAGGAAAAGATGGGTAGATTGGGCTATATTAAAATTAGGAATTTTTCTTCATCATTTAGAGACAGAAGAGCAAGCCACAGAGAAAAGAATATATTTGCAATACATAAAACTGACTAAGGGTTTCTCTGATCATTAAATTCCTCATCTATAGGGTCTAAAGGGGTCAGCCTGCAGGAAGTATCCCATAAGTATTTTATATTGCTCCTCTTATATCTACAGCATCCAGGCAGGAGGACTGCACCTCCAACCATTTTCGGGCAAACATAAACTCTCTCCTGTTTTTGATACTCCGCCTAGAGAGAAGACAGAAATGTTTCTTCAGGTCTGCTTTTATAAACCTTCCAGCGTTGAAGACATTTCCTAAGTTCCCACCTTCTTCTGCCCAGCTGCAATCTGCATGCAGACCCCCGTTTGCAGTTCTAAACAAATAAAGTGGAATTGTTAAGAGACAACAACAAGAAGGATGAGCATGGATTTTACTCTCATCTGGCTCAGCTCATATGGTGGGAAATTCCCCAAGAATGCTGAAAGCTGCAGGGAGGGGGTGGTCAGGAGGTAAGAAAGTCCTCTCTTGTTTCAAACATAACATTATTTATCAGTGTAGTCACCAGGATTTTCAGAAGCATGGAAGAGGGGGTTTCCCAAGGGGTCACTTCATTCCTGCAGAGACAGGCCCAGGAAAAGCCAAAGCTTAACAGGGAACGTTCTGGCCTGTGTGGATGGAAGAGCATTTGGGGGTCAAGGCCAAGATCACAGGCTACCCGCACACCCCATGGGCCACCACAGTGGTTTGAATCCTCCCCAGGCCTCGGGATGTGAGGGAAAGCAGAAGTTTGAAGGGCCTGGATTCCACCTCTAGCCACCCTCCCTCCTTTCCTCACTCCCTCTGGGAACACAGAGTCTAGAAGCTTCAACATGAAGCCAGGGGAGGCAAAGACACTGGAAGAGGCCCCACCCCTGTTAACTGTGAGGGCCATGGACCTCATTCCTTGCACAGCATCAGGCACCATCTGCAGACTTTCCATAGTACACACAGCCTGTTTACACTCCTCAGGGCCTCTAATCTCATCACAGCCCATGGAGTAAGGGTTTTCCTTACCCCCATTTTAGAGCCATCCAAATTGAGCCTCAGGGAAGCAAACTACACAAGGAAGTTCCAATGACTCATCCCACTGAATAATCCTACCTCCAATCAAGTTACCAGTAATTATCATTTTTGAGCATCTCTTTTGTGCCAATGACCTGGCCATTTGTCCTTCACCACAACCCCAGAAGAAGATGAGGGTACCCCATTTTATGGACCTAGAGAAAGTAATAATAGTAAGAGATAGTGCTAGGTACCAGACACTGTGCCCTATATACTTCAATGTACAGATTAAGTCAATCTTTACTAACAATTCTGCAAGAATAAGTGCTAGTGTCATCTCCATTTTAGAAAGGCTCAGAGACATCAGGTAAATTGAGGTCCCACAGCTAGGGAGTAGCAGAACTGGGATTTGAACTCAGGATTCCGCATCTCTGGCAGTAGAGACGACTTACTCAAGAGGACACATCTAGGGCACATCAGAACCCAGGCTGAAACTCTTTCCAACTGAACACTCTGGCTTTTTCCACCCAGCAGCCCTGCCTGGAGTGGGCTGGGGGATGGCTCGGAGCATGTGGGCAGGCTCTTTCCTGCCATCTAAGAGACAACTCCCTGGAAATCAATCCCCAGAAACAGGATCTGTGGAGACAAACCCCTCCGTGTTTGTCCTTTGCCAGTTTTTCTCTCCGTCTGCTACTCACAGGCTGAGACGGCAACCAGCCCCAGACTCTTGCTGGGTCCCTTGGTTCCCATTGTCAGTTCCAAGGTGAGGGAGAGAGAAGCTCCTCAGTGAGCCCCGGGTGCCCTTCAGGGAGGGGGAAGGGGAGTGGGTGGGGGGTGAGGAGAGGGGCGCTGGGGAGTGGTTCTGGAGTTGTTGGGAGGGGGTAGCCTAGCAACCACTGGGCTCAGTGCAGTCACAAAGCGGACAAACTTGCCCACAGAACTGAGGAGACTTCATGTTGATTTGCCTCTGCTTCTGCTCAGGTAGCACACGCTCTCACCCACACGCTCTAGCGGGCACTTTCCTCGGTGAGTCCAGAGACCTCTGTGGGGGAGGAATGGACAGGAGAGCCAGGCTGGAGGATGGCCCAGAGGGGCGGAGATGGGGAAGAGGGAAGTTCTGTCTCTGGCCTGGAATGAGCATCCAGACCCCTCGTGCCTGGCATGATGGGAACCAGGGGGAGAAAGGAAGGAGGCAGGGTAGGGGCAGATCACAGTGGGGCTCGGCCTGTCCCACTCTGGAAAAGGGAGGCCTGGCCTGGTAGAGTCCCTGTTGACCTCTACCCAGCTGGGGATTGTGACCCATCAGTGGCTTGTGCAATCAATGTAATGGGTCATGTTTAATGCTTGCAAAATGAAAGCAATAAAACAGGATAAAAATATCATTGTGCATCAAATATGGTAAGGGTAAGTATTGCTTCAGGACATTCTTGTTTTAGTTTCATACATACATAAGCGTGTGCACACACGTGTGTGAATTGGGTCATGATGTGAAAATGAATTTCTTACTGTGGTCACTATCAAAAGCACTTTAAAGTCTCTGGTCTATAAAGTACCTTTCAGAGGCAAACCCGGGGCTTCCAAACGCTCTGCCTTCAAGCCTGAGGCATGTAAGTAGTCTAGAGCCCAGCCCAAGGATGTGCTGAAGAAGTAGCTCTGCTGATTGTTTTTCTCTGTAGAGAAAGGAACAGGAGACTTCAAGTCAGGTTGCTGTGTGATCTCTCCCCTTACCTGACTCGTCCACCCTAACCTGAAGAAGGGCTTCCATGGGAGGACTTCTGGGGTCCCTTGCAGATTCAATGACTCAAGGGTTAATTCTCAGAATGTCCTGATTTCCAGTCCTACTGCCACTCCATTCCCAGCACCTGCAATCCTAGTCCTTGGTTATACATTTGTGTGTGTGTGCACATGTGTATACATATATACATGCATATATGCATATGCATACACACGTATATGCATATATGCACATGAATGTATATATGTATGTATATATTTTTTCAGGTCCATAGATTTAGGTTAATCACAATCCTTGGTTTTGACATCTATCATCTTTCATCTATTTTATTTATTAGTTTCTTTAATAATATAATAAACACCAGCAAATGCAACACCCAAACCAAAAACTAGATTGTTACCAATAACACATCTCCTTATGTGCTCTTCTACCCCATCTCCCTGTCTTCCCTCAGAAAGAGTCACTATCTGAATTTTGTACTTAGCACTTGCTTGTCTTTTTTTTTTTTTTTCATTTTATCACATATTTATGATAACTTTGCTTTCAATTTCATAAGGAAAACAAAGATCTCATACTATGTGGTCTTCTGGAACTTGCTTTCCTTCACTTAGCATTACATTTGCAAGATTCATCCATGTTTTTGCATGTGACTATGGTTTGTTCATTTTTGTTGAGATATAATGTTCCATTGTGTGAATGTACCATAGCTTGTTTATTCATTCCTTCATTAGACATTTGGGTTGTCACCAGGTTTTTGCCATTTTGAACATTAGTATAGATATTCTTATAAATAACCGTTGTGGCACATATGCAAGAGATCCTCTTGGGTATATATCTGGGAGAGGAATTGCTGGGTCACACAGCATGCAAAGTTTCAATTTTACAAGCTATTGCCACGTGTCTGTTCCCATTTACACTCCTATCACCAGGTCCTGAGAGTTCCTGTCACCACCTTCTATCCAACACTGGTTTTTATTCCGTTAGAAATCCTCTAATGGCTTCAGAGGTTAGAACCCAATTGGCTGAACACCCGTTGATGAGGTAAGGCCCCAAAAGCTGGCCCCGGTGGCTGAGGTGGGGGCAGAGTGGGTGGAGACAAAGTGGCCTTGGTGGAGCCCAGCAGGCTGGGCTGCAGGACAGGTAGCCTCCCGGCCAGCCAGGCCTTCGGGGGCTTCTCAGGCCTGAGTTAGCTCAGGTCTCGGGCACAGTTTTCTGGGTAGGGAGAGGGCATGACGGCAGGGGGGCAGGAGCCCTGAATACAGGAACCTCGGGGCTTTCCAGGGGGTGATTTCCTCTGATAGCTGGGGTAGACGAGGCCAGCTAACTGTGACTTTCAGAGAAAGTTTGCTTTATTTCTTTAAGTCCCAGATCCCTTACGAGCGAATCAAGAAGGAAGCTCAGGGGCCTGGTCAGCGAAGTCCTCAGAGGGTGCCAGGGAAACACATCCTGCTTAGCACTTCCAGAGTGCACCTGTACTCCTCCAGAGGGCCTCCCTGCAGCCAGGGCCACCAGAAGGGAGTGCAGACAGCAAGCAGGCAGGTGGTCCTACCAGGTCCCAGGCAGGGAGCCGCCCAACTTTGGATCCTTGATGGACTTACCTCTTCCTCCAGGAACAGAGGCTCAGCATCCTCAGGAGGGCAGAGGGGGTACAGAGGGAGGGCCGGAGAACCTGAACTGGCTTGTCTCCAGCGAAGCGAGAGTGCAAAGCTTCCCTGCAGCATCGTAGCCTGACAGCTGCCCCCCTCCGCCGGCACCTCCTCGTCTCCTGGGAGGGGCCCCGCAGGAAAAGGAGTTGCTTGTGTTATCTGGCCTTGGCTCCAGCTTTGGCATGTGGACGCTGAGTCGGGGCTAAGACCACCCCTACGGCCGTCAGGGGAGGGTGATAGCCCGTAGATGGCTTCTCCTGGGCTGCCAGCAGCTTGCTGGGGCCAGGCCCCTGCCCCTGGGAGTGTATATTAAGGTGCCTTTGCTCTATCCCCAGGTATTTGGATGCGAAGGTAGGTCTATGGCTTCTCCTTCTGGCTTTAGAGATGGTCTCTGGGAGCAAACTGGGGCCCTGGGAGATAGCATCTGAGTGATCTCAAATGGATTCTAGCTCCCTGCTTAGGCATCTTAGGAAGAGAGAAGGGTTGCTGGGATGGATTGCATCAGGTGGGAAAAGACTCTGGAAGAGGCCCTGCTTTGGGTGCCGTGGGGGAGGGTGGTAAAATCCTGGAAACCAGATTCCAGGGTACCGCAGAAATGGACTCTATAACCAGCACTGAGCTCTGAGCTCTGGTGGCACCGGTGTCAGAAGGAGGCTCCATTAGCTTCTCCTTGACCCTCTCCTCCAGTCCAAAGGTGGAGCCAAAAAATGAGAAGTCAGGGCACAAGCCAAGGAGCAACGGGGATGATGGGCCACAGAAAGAGCTGGTGAGCCCAGGGATCGTGGATTTCCAGCTGATGCCTGAGGCAGTGAGGACCCCTAAGCCCCAAACCCCTGGCACCTACCGCTTTGGCCGCCTCAGCCACCACTCCTTCTTCTCCCGGCATCACCCCCACCCCCAGCGTGTGACCCACATCCAAGGTAGGGCTGGGGTTGGCGGGGGCCTGGCTGCTGGGGAGGGGGAGGTGAAGAGACAGAAGGGTTAGCACTGATTGGTCTTGAGGACTGCAAAGGGATTCTTTGCTCCAGCCCTCACTTCCAGGCTGAGGCCCAGGGTGGGTGGAGACATGGCCAGGGTCACAGAGCTGCCAAGTGACCAAGCCAGGACTCAAAGGCACCTTCCTGGAGGTCAGTCCAGGCGGCTCCTCAGAAGGCAGGAGAGAAACACAAGCTACAAGGGCAGTCCCGCTATGGGATTTCCCCCACTGCTGGATTTTCCCCATTTTACAAGCCAGAGAAACCCATGATCTGTGCTCTGTTCTCCACATCAAGCTGCTTCATCCACTCAACCGTTCATCCACCAGATATTTATAGAGTGGAAACTATTGAGTCAGGCACATTTTTGGACCTTGGGGACACAACAGTGACCAAAGTAGGCCCAGTCCCTGCCCTCATGGAGCTGATGCTCTAGTGGGAAAGGACAGTGAATGTAGGAGGTGTCAGCCTTAAGGCCAAGGGTGGTGAGGGGAGAAGGCTGTTTTTAAAAGGTGGTCAAGGAAGACCTCGCCAATAATGTGACATTTGAGCAAATATCTCAAGAGAGAGATGTGTGAACCATGTGGCTACCAGGAGAAGGAATGTCCCAGGCAGAGGGAATGGCAAGTGCAAAGGCCCTGGGGCAGGAACGTACTGTCTCTGTTTGAAGAACAGCAAGGAAGCCAGCGTGGCTGGAGCAGAGTACGGGAGAGGGGAGAGAGGAGAAGACGTCAGAGAGGCAATGAGGGCCCAGTCATGTGGGCTGCGTAGACCACCATAGTCGTCATGCAGCCATCTTACTGAGGTGGACGGGGGCCACTGGATGGGTGAGAACAAAGAAGTGACCGGATGTGCTATATTTTAACAAGGTCACCCTGACCTCTGTCCTGATGGTGGCTTGGACAGGGAAGGTTGCAGTAGAAGAGTTAATCTGTAAACCTGCCTCCCCACCTCCTCCAGGCAGCCCTCACACACCCTTGCACAGGCTGACAACATAGCAGGAGAATTTCCCCAGAGGATCTAGCTGAATCTCTCTCTCTCTCTGTAATGTGAGCTCACACCTGTGTCACTACAGACTGTAACATCTTCATCTTTAAGCTGCCTCCCCTGTGTGCTCACACCAGCAATTCATTGCCCTGTCACCGGCAGTCAGGACCACCTCTGGACTAGGCTCCCAGGAGGCCTTCGAGTCTGAGCACGTCCCTTCCCCTAGCCTCGGGAGTGTCCCTGTGGGTGAGGTCTGGGTGGTGCTGGGGTACGGGGGTGCAGAGGCCATCCCAGTTCTCATGAACTGTGGACTTGTGGCTCCTGGGAGAAGTGAGGCCGGTGCTTCCCCTGCCCACTGGCCTCCTTCTGGTCTCCCCAAGTGTTGGGGTCCACCCAGGGCCTCCCTTCCCACAGCCTCTTACCCTTCACAGATCTCACAGGAAAGCCCGTCTGTGTCGTCAGGGACAAGTTCTCTCTGGCCCCCTTGCCTGAGACCTCACTCTTGTCCCACTGTCTGATGGGGATGCGCACCATCTCTGTTCCCATTGGAGACCCGCAGTCCAACCGGGACCCCCGGCTTTCTTCTGGTGGGTACTTGGGCCACACACCCTCTACCTTGAGGCTCACACTCCCCCGAGGGCTGCCCCACTTGGGCAGGTGCCTGAGAAGGATAGGGCCATTGTTCTTAGGACTGTGGAGCCCCGTGGAGGGCCCTGCTTTCCTCCTCATTTCCTTGGGCCTGTGCACCTCTGCAATACTTCCCACCTCCCGTGCTACCCTGCAGAAATGCACCCCTGCTTGGATCATAGGTATTTGAGGAGTAATAACAAGCAGAGGGCAAACAGATGTGACCTACAGCTATAGACGGGAATAAGGGTTGAAACATTTAGTAACTGGTGTGCTCAGACATCAGCCAATCAGAACACAGCCAGGTGTCAGGGCAGCATCTGGAGGCCTCTGCTCGGCCAAGCCTTGCCCCTTTAATTACTGGGGTGCAAGAAAGTCAGAGTGGGAGACCCTGGGAAAAGGAATCAGAACCACCAGGGCAGGACAGAGCAGTCTGGAAGGCTTGCAGGAGGTCTTTTTATCAACCTATCTGGGAAACATTTCAATATTCAATACATAGTACAGCCACATCAACCGAATCTCAGGCTGCCAACAGGTATCTAAAAGAGGCAAAACCAGTTTGAAGCAGTGCATCTTGGCACACATAGCCAAATGTTCTCCAGCATCTCCCAGTCATGCCACAGGCTAAGACCCAACACCAGCCCCTTCTAGAAGCCATGTTGCTCTCGCCCGTCTTCTGATCCCAATCCTCCTCCCTCCAGGACATTGCCTCCCCTTTCCCCTTGAAGATGCATGGCAGGAAGGCTGGGAAGGAGAGGAGGCTTTTCTTCTACACCCACCCTTCCTTCCCTTCACCTGGTGCCAAGGGAGGGGAAAGTGGGGGGCAGATATCAGTTGGCAGGCTCTTGTCCCTCCTCCCAGAGGCCTGGAGGAGGGAGTTGAAGGACCTGGCTGCCCGGGTGGCGATCTTCACCAAGGAGAATGAGATGAAGAACAAAGAGGTGGGTGCAGAACACAGGAGCTGACCTGGGAAGAGAGGAAGGGGATCCACTCCTTGGTAATGGAATCCCCCCACATTGGTTCACCCTAGCCTTAGAAGCCCTGCTCTTGGCCTTGGGGAGGAGGGAGCCAATAAACACAAACGTAAGGGAGGAAGATCACAAAGAGGGTTCAAAAGAGGGAGAGAGAATATCTAGGTGACAAAATCCAGGGACGGTTCATAGAAGAGGTGCCATTTGGAGGCCTTCTGCCTACATGGGATGCTTACGAGTGAACTGGGGGCTCATTCTAAGCAGAGGCCACCAGCACAAAAGCCCAGAAGCTGGCAAAGGCAGGCCACCTTTAGAGACCAGCAGTGCCGGAGGGCAGGACAGAAGTGGGTGGTGATGGGGCATAAGATGGGAAGGGGGCCTGACTTTTACTATGGGAAGGAAGAGGTTGTTCTTATTTTCTGAATTTAGTTTAGTCTCTAATCTCATAAGCTTCAGAATATCATGGAAGGTTTTCAAACGGGATGGGGGTGACATCATGGGCCCTCTTTGGTGACATAATGAAGACAATTGGAAGGTAGCTTGCAGGTGGGTAGAGAGGTCTTAGGATGGCCCTAGAGCACAGAGGCCAAGTCTGGCCATGGCTTTAGTCTTGGGCCACAGAGTGGAGGGTCAGAGGCCCAGTTTCTCATCCCTACTCTGAGGTGAACTCAGGGAGGGCTCAGGGCAACTCAGCTCAGTTTTGGGGGTCTCATTTTAAAGTGGGGACAAGGATACTACTAGTCTTAACTGGCCTTACAACAGCAGGAGCCCCAGAACTTGTGCCAGGGCCTGGCTTGGGGTGGGTTTCCCAGGGCAAAGAAAGGATGCTAAGCTGGGGGGAAAGGATCTGGGGGCAGTTGAGCTAAAAACTAAGATAGGTGCAGGGACCTGGCACAGGAAACTCTTCTCAAATTCCTGATGGGCCCGGGGTGGGGCAGCAGGGAGGACCTGTCCCGGAATGGGGGTGAGTGAGGACCACCAGGGAACATCCAGCTTTCAGCCTTCCCGACTGAGTTCCAGGAAAAAGAGCTTGTGTTAGTTTGAGCCCATCTGTAGCAGGAGGGCTCACCCCTAGGGAGAGGGTCAGGGATGCCGAAGGAGGGGTCTAGGATGGGTTGGGTGGCCTGGTCCCCTCAACCCTGCGATGCTGTGTCTCCAGGAGAGGAGAGAGGATGCTAATGTGCTCAGCAGGGCTGAGAGCAGGCAGGGCCTGGGGACTCAGCCTCCTCGTCTTCCCCCCGCCCCCCATCGCCTTTGCCATGCCCCTTCTCTCACTGCCTGGAGTCTCTGGCCACTTTTCTCCAAGCCGAAGGAGGAGCCTCCGCGGGAGCAGGGAGCAAAGTACTCCGCAGAGACTGGTAGGCTCATCCCAGCTTCCACCCGTGCTGTTGCCCGCCGCAGCTCCCGCCAGGGCCAGCGGAACCAGCTGTCAGGCAGAGATGGAGGGGTCCAGGCCTTCATCTTGCAGGACCAGGACCTGCTGGTGAGTCCCTGGGAGGGCCGAGCACAGCGAACCCTGGGGAGGCCCTGCTCAGAGAGCTCCAGCTGCCAGGCTCACAGCTGTCCCACCTAGGACTCTTACAATCTGCCTCAAGGTGTGGCCTCGCCCAGGGATAATTGCACCTACGATATTAAGACTCAAAAACCGCAGACCTGGGAGCCAGAAGCCTGGGCTCTGACCCCTGCTGCCTCTAGGCTTCTACACAAGTCCTTTCCCCTCTCTAGGCCTTAGTTTCACGAGCTATACAAACTGGGAAGCACAAACACACGATCACCTAAGGTCTATTCCAACCCTGGCATTTGATGAGGTGGTGAGGGGGCTATAGCATGGAATAGGTCCCACCTAGTTAGTTCTGGAACCACAGCCCAGTATGCTGTGCCCTGAGGTCCTGCGAGGCTATTCCCAGCCTTGTCTCTCCCACTCTGAAAGGGGTCGGTCCTGTGCTTAGGCAGGGCACGAAGACTACCTCCTCCATATTCAAGCTCCCCCATCAAGGCCTGAAATGGGTCCATTGCCCATTCTGGCGTTAAATGTAATGTGTTCATTTAACGTTGATGGTCCCTGTTAAATGTACACGTGTTCTCCAGGCACTGCCAGGCATTGAGCCTGCATCTCGACACCTTCACTGTGCCCAGTGCTTTCAAGCATGCAATCCATCCCCTTGGAGCTTTAAAACAGGCCAGTGGAGTGCATAGAGCAGACAGGGCCCAGGATCCCCGTTCCAAAGACAGGGAGGCCAAGGCTCTGCCAGGTGATATTCCTTGGCCCAGGTGCCCCAGAGGGAGCAGCACAGCCGGGACTAGAACACAGTGCTTTCTCCACAATAGGGCGGCCTCTCAGGTCACGTGGGGAGGGGGCACAGGGCAGGTAAGTTGGATGCAGAGAATGGAGATGGGCCCCGGGGCCGACCAGGGTGAGTCACTGCAGTGTGTGGATTCTGGGGGTAAGGGTGGGCACCCAAGCAGGCAGAGGCCTGGGGACAGGCCTTACCCATTTCCCACTCTGCCAAGAACAGGGCAGACCTGTTGGAAACTGGCAGGCCCCTGCAGGTTCTGGAAAGACTGAGTTCCCAGCACTGAAGGGACCCCATTTTCCTAGGACACAAGGGGCTCCACCTCCCACTGCAGGCCCTAACTCCAGCCGGCCATAGCCGCTGCCGCCATCAGCAACCTGGCCTAGGAAGCCCCCGTAGCCTGTCCAAGGCAGAGCTGCATCTTTTCCCGTTGATACTTGGCTGGAGCACACAGAGAAAAGCGGGTCCCGAAGTAGCAAAGATGCCCAAGGCTGAGAAGGCAGCCGGGAGCCCAGCGCACACGCTGCTCTGCAGGAAGGAGCCCCAAGCTGGGCAGTCTGCAGCACCAGCTGACCCCGACCCTCAGGCTGACCACTGGGATTGCCCCTCCACTGTGCTAGCAGCTCCAGACTTCTGGAGCTCCAGGGTGGGGAGGCCCCCGAGGTTCCCCAAATCCCTACACCGAGGACGCAGGTGCTGGGGACATGGTGCGTCTCTGAGGAGCTGCCTGGCCAGCTCTGACTTTGTCTTCCCAGTGAGTGACCCCAGGGTTCCAGCCATCACAAGCAGAGTCCAGAGGGCTGAGGGGTCCACCAGCTGATTGCTCCCCTAACTCCCCATTAGGTCACTCCCTCCCATGAGGCCTCCGACTCCTCACCTGCCCCATTGGGGAGGTTAAGAACCTTCCTCCAAGGCTGTTGTGAGAGAAAGCCCTCTGTCAAGTGCAGAGTCCCAGGCAGAGGGGACCAATTTAGCCAAATGAGGGCCCGCTGTAGGACGAGGGCCCCGCGCCGCCCTCCCAGCCCGTGTTTGCTGGGGCTCCTTGCAGGGACCGGCGGGGCTCGCTGACCCAGGCCTGTCTCCTCCCACAGATCCTGGAGCTCCTCTCTCAGATCCTGCAAACCGACTCGCTGAGTGCTATCCAGTTCTGGCTGCTCTCTGCGCCCCCCAAGGGTGAGGACACAGCCCTAGGGCCCCCTCTTTGAGCAGAGGCTGCGTTAATTGAAGGCTTGGGCCTCGGGGAGTCTGTCCCCATTCTCTGGCTCTGCTGGATTCAGATGTCACTCGGGTCGCATTCTCCCCCTGGGCCTCTGCTCCTTTTGGGGAGCTCCAGACCAGCCCTTTGCAGCTGGATGGGGTCAACGCTCCCTCCCTCCCATGCCTCAACAGGATTTCCGTGGCCCCTCTCCTTCCTGCTGAGCCCAGGCCTGGGTGCTGGGAGGGAGAAATCCAGGGGATTACCTAGAGATAGCTGCTCTCACGAGCACTGGGGGACACACGCAGAGAGAAACACACACAGAAGGACACCCGAACCCTCCGTTCTCTGCTGCTTGCCTGTGAAGTCAGCTAGCCCGCACTGCACCAGTGCTCCCAGGGGAGGCACAGGGGGGGGTCCCGTGAGCCTCTGGGCACCACGTTTTCACCACCTGATCAATACATGGCCTTGTTTCATGTGCGTTGCTGTTTAAAGACAGACACTGAATGCACAGCCAACCCCACCGTGACTCAGGCTGCACAAAGCTTACCTAACACGGAACTTTTCTTTGCAAGACACACCACAGCCTTCTCGCGCTCAGAAATGCCAAACAGAACTTCAGAATGACACTTGGGGGCCATCTTAGACGGCAAAATCACCAGCAAAAAGCCCCCAACTGTGAGAAATGTGGCAGTACATAAACCGTGAAAAGGACTCTTTTCAGTGTAATCTGAAACAAGAAAGCTGAGCGTTCACCTTAACCGCCCTCAGCTGAGACAGAGGGCAGCGGGTGACTCAGAGTCACTCAGAGGCACCCTAAGTATTGATTTTGGGATAACAAATAAATTTTAGCTAGTAGGCTAATCTACAAACACAGAATTTGTAAATAATGCACATCAACCTTATCTGCACAGGGACTCATGGATACTCACAGTGCAAGCTCTGGGGCAGAGGGTGAGGGGCGCCTCCATGTGGGAAAGTGAAGAGGGATGGAGGGGGAGCCCATTGGAGAGGGCTTCTTGGGGGCGGAGAGTGGAAGGAAGAGGGTGGGGTGGCTTTCCAGAGAGGACAAGAGAGTGCGCTGGGCAGGAGGGCTGGGGGTGGGGGTGGGGGTGGGGGATGGTGTGAAGAGCAAGGTCCACGTGTGTTGTGTTTGCATGGTGGGAGGGTGTGGAGTGGCTGGGGGCTCCACACACCCAGGGGCAAGGTGAGGTGGCTGGGGAGCGGGAGGCCCTGCTGGCCCTACCCAGGGGCAGGAAGGGGAGGGCATGCACCTGAGGAATCCACCCCGGCCTGTGCTTACAGAGAAAGACCTGGTGCTGGGGCTCCTGCAGACGGCTGTGGCTCAGCTCCTCCCCCAGCCTCTCGTCTCCATTCCAGCAGAGCAGCTTCTCTGCCAGCTCCAGGAAGTCCAAGAGCCTCCGCAGGAGCCGCAACAGCCACATCACAGGTGGGCTTCTCATCCCTCACCTACCCTTCTGTTCCTCGAGCCACTCCCTCACATCCCAGGTGAGGCTAGAGAAGGGAGCCCAGAGAAGGGAGCCTGGCATTACTGAAGTCGAGTGGCTGAGCCTGTCCTAGAGGAAGAGGCCACGCCCCGCCTGGGAGGACCCCCCAAGTCTACCCATGTTGCTGGAAGGCCTGCTCTGCCAGCCCAGACGCAGCTGCCGGTGGCTGGGGAGGCGCCAGGGGTCCTAGCAGGAGAGGGTGGGGTAAGGCATACGGAGGCCTCCAGAATCCCTGGCTCTTTGACGGGACACAGAGAGCCAATGCTCACACACGGCAGGGTGTTAGGTGCCCTGGAAAGCCAGAGAATTATTAACTACAAACTGGGGAAAGGGAAGAGGAGGAGAAGGCCTCACAGGGCAGTGAGCAGGGCCTGGATATCAAGGCGGCTTGGTGTTGGCCTAGCCCTGCTGGGTGCTTTACATATTTCTAGTCCACACAATAACTCATTGAGACAGAAGTTCCTCATTTCACAGATGAGAAAACGTGAGGCTCTGGGAGAGTTAAATGGCCTTCCCATGGTCACTCAGCCGGTCAACCCAAGAGCTGGGACTCAGCGGCTCTCAGATTCACCCAGAACTTGTTAAAAATGCAGATTTCCAGAGATCCTAATACAGCATTTGGGGGACAAGCACAGGGGTCTGCATTTTTCACCATCACCAAGTGTTTCTGCTAGAGCTTGGGAAGCGCTGCTAAAAGATGAAGAGGATTTGGGCATGCAAAGGAGAGGGTGGAGGGGAGAAGAGTGTGGGGAAGAGGCCATCCGGAAGTTAGAACACCCTGGGCAAAGCCTGGAAGTCACGATGTGCACGGTTTAGGGAATGTGAAGTAGGGTATGGTTGGTGACAAGAGGAGGGAGAGGTGGTGGCTAGAAAGAGAGGTAGGAGTCGTACCCTAGAGGGCCTTGAATGCCAGGCTACGGAGCCTTCTTTTGAGGGAAGTGGGGAGCCATGAAAGGTTTTGTCTTGTTTTGCTATTCAAGGAGGGAGATGAGCAGCAATACAGACCTGTACTCTGGAGAGATGATTCTAGAAACAATGTGGGCTGGGGAGGGTTGCGGGGCCAGGGGCTAGAGTGATAGGATGTGGGGGCTAAAGGCAAGGCGGAAGTGAGGGTGCCTCCTACAGTCTCTCATTGACCAAGACCAGACCCAGAATCTTCCAGGGAGGGCTGGGGGATCGGGGGAGGGGGGATGCTTAGGTTCGTTGAAGGGACGGATTCTTGCTCTGACCCTGGACTTG
>JAQZBX010028690.1:0-12504 GCA_029593785.1 Cabassous unicinctus
GGAGGTGCACACTGGCAGGATCTGATCAGGACAGGAGCTGTACACTTACCTTCACTTTGAACGTCCACAAATTTGACTCTTTGGAAGCAATCCAGAACGTAATTTTGTTCATAATTTTGCCAAGCACAGACTGCATCACATGTGTCCCATGAACGTAGGGGTCGAGTAGCCTAGCCAACCACCCTCCACAGGTCAGTGTGGCTTTGCTGTTCTCTAATCATGTGAATTACTCTCGTTATGCTTAGTGAGGTCTATGGGGCGGCATAATGTGCTATGGTGGGATTTGGAATTTAAGGACTCAGAAAGGTGTTGGGCCTCAAGAGTGTCAAAGATCTATTATCTATGGGAAGTTTTCATATGGACAGTGGCATAAGGCACTTATGAGGGATGGAGACCGTTAACGGATATTAAGAGACAGACCAGTAATTCCATAGCAAATAGCTTCCCTCTTTAAGTCATTGGTATCTGTTTCTAAGTCAAATATTTGTAGAATAGGTGTTTTAGTTTCCTGGGGTGCTGGAAGCAGATACCATGAAATGGGTTGGGTTAAGCAATAGGAATTTACTTGTTTACAGCTTTGATGCAGAGAAAATGTCCAAATCAAGGCATTGTCAAGGAGATGCTTTCTTCCCAAAGACTGGCTGCCAGCAATCCTTGGCACCTCTGCCACATGGCAAGGCACATGGTCGCATCTGCTGGTCTCTCCCTTCTCTTCGGGTCTCGTTGATTTCAGCTTCTTGCGCCGTGGCTTTCTTTTTTTTCTTCTCTTTATTCATTCTGTTTATAAAGGGCTCCAGAAATAGAATTAAGTCCTGTCCCGAATGAGGTGGGTCACACCTTAGCTGAAATAACCTCACCAAAAGATCTTACTATGGGTTTATACCCCCAGGAATGGATTAGATTTAAGAACATGTTTTTCTGTGGCGCATACAGCTCCAAACCACCACAATGGGCTAATTGCAGCAGAAGCAGAAATATGCTGAAGTCTTTAAACCAGTTTTACTCTTTATGCCGTTGTTTAAGACACAGATGTTCTGACATCTTTGAAGTATTATGATTTTGGAAAGTCTCACATATTGGCCAGCATGTATTTCCTTGCATAACTTTAAAGGCATTTAGGAAAACAAACAAAACTGTTTGAAAAATGTATTACTAAGCATAAAATGATATATAGCCACGATGAAATAAACAGTGAGTTGTGAAATACATTGCTTTACGAAATTACTTTCTTTTTATATTTGCTTAGATTGTAACTCATACCTTGTGACTTCTTTGAGGACCATCATGATTAGAAATATTTGTACTGTAACCTAGGTACAAAGAAACTTAATCTGAAGAATTAATTCATTTCACTTATAACAATGGGCTAGGTTGGGGAATTACTTTTCATGGGATATTAGAAAATACCATGGCACTTCAGGTCTCTATGATAGCATTTTTCACACTCTAGCCTGAAAATTGGTTGTGTACACAACTTTCTTTCCCACAAAACTATAAACTAGAGAGCGAGGGCCTTAATTATTATTATTTTTTTAATTTCCACATGCTGCCTAGCACCATGTATTGCGTATAATTAATAAATGTTGAATGAAATGCAGCCCACAGCTCAGGAAAACAGGGGGCTGAACCACAGTGGGTAGGCAAGTTGTCATCCTGAACAATATTTGGAGCTAGTGTTACTGCTTTTTAAGAGCACATTTCTTCCTCTCCTCTCTCAATTTTTTTCTCTGCTTTCTATTGGTCTCTTTTTCTTTCATTTTCCTGTCTTTTCTCTCCTAACTAGGTCTTGGCTGCCTGCACTATAGCATCTACTGACCCTCTAGGCATTTCCTAGGTCTGCAGGTGGCATTCACTGGGACTCAGAGAAATTCGGGAGGCAGCCTTCCTATTCTATGGTTCCATCAATAACTCAGTCAAATCTGCTCAACAGCACAAGGGAGATGGTGCAGAAGACGTGAATTCCTGCTCTGTTTCCTGTTGTTACTCCATTTGGAACATACTTTTCATGTCAGCGATCAGGAAACAAGAAAGAGGGCCTTAGAAATCAATGTGGAAGGAAGAATGTGAGTTTTGGCAAATGAAAGAAGAGCCTCAGTGGGCTCTTCACAGTGGATGGGAAGGAGATTGATACTGGATTAACCTGCTAAATAATTGTTAGTTCAGCTTCTTTAAGCCAAGATGGTGATTTTTGTTCAAATGCTTCTCGAATAGATTAATAGTTTCCTTCAAATTTGATGTGTTTTTTTTCCACATACATTTCATTTAATGAACATTGAATTGTAGCCGTTTTTATTCAGACCCAAAACTGAAATGGTGCATTTGTGTCATCCCCACGCAATTCTGCAGACTATTTTCACCTTGAACCTGAACTCTACCAATGCAACCTTTTGGTTTGTGTTTATAACCACCACCACCCCTGGTCAGTATAAAAGAGCATGCAAATTCTGAGGCAGAGTCCTCACCCGTGAGACCTTTTTCTACCTGCCTTTTGAGTCTTTGAAGTCTTTGTTTCTAAAGACTTTGTCTTTGTTTCTAAAGACTTTGTTTCTTCAACTGGTTCTCTCAGTCCTTGGTGTTCAAAGTATGACCCATGGATCAGCAGTAGCAGCAGCACATGGAATCTTGTTAGAAATGCAGAATCTCAGGTTCCACTCAGCAAATTCCCACACTAAAGTTGGAGAGACACTGCTCTAATTCCTGTGTACTGATTTTGGCTCTTTAATGAGACTAATAACTAATACAGACCTTAAAACTACACGCTAGATCTAGGTTCACATTGACATCACACCCAGTACCTAGAGGCTACTGTGGTAGACATTGATGGAAATTGGCTGCCCAGCATCTGAACCTCTTTCCTGGCACTGGAAAATCTCCTCCTGTGGACACCAGTGGACCTTCTCCCACAAGGGCAGTGTGTTCTAGACTTTTTCATGGCATTCCTTGCATAGAAAATGAGACTATGTATCAGGCACTCTCTGCATGTATGAGATTGCTCACTGCCGGAAGGGGTCAGCTTCAGGGATTCCAGCCTCCCTAGGCCCACCCCGGGGTGAGGGTTATCACTACCCCAGCACCTCTTAACACACCCTAGGATAAATTGGGAATCTCTTTTTGCTGGTAGCCCCTGGTAGGGGCATGCAACCTAGGCTTGGCCGACTCTGAAACTTGAGTGACTGATATGGACAATCGAGGGTCAGAGAGATGAGAAGGTGGTGAAGGTGGCATCTGGCAGCAGAAGCTGAGGACAGTTCACTTATGCTGCCTGCCCTCCTTTGGCCTTTACCTATTTTCAGGCCTGGTTGTCCAACCTTCTGGTCAATTCTGAGAACCATTCGATAGCTTTCCAGTAAGTTCCTTCTCTGCTTAAGAGAGCCCAAATTAGCTTCTATTGTTTGCTACTGAGAAACCTGACAGATATTTATCTGTATTATAGCAATACATGGTAAAAACCGAAAATAGAGGTTCAGGAAAAGTGTAGATAAGCTCATGGCTAATGGATTTTCACCATTTATAGTTCTATGTACAATTCTAATGTTTTCATAGTAAAAATGTACTTTTAATTATACATTATAATTGTCCAGTATAGAAAGATTTTATGCTGTTCCTTCATGTCTTTTTTAGTAATGATTCTGGCAGTTTTAAAATCATCATACAGTCTTTTATCGCTTAGCATCTCATAATCATTTTTCCATGCCTCTAAAACTACATTTTTATAAGGCCACGTAACATTTCTTTCAGGCTGTGCTTGTGCAAGGGGGCCTGGATGGACAGGGGATAAATTTCCACCTGAGATCCAATAAGTCAAGAGGAAGAGGTGCCTTTTTCTAATTGGTCAAACATCTTCTTTTGGCAATTCCACTTCTCAGAAGGGATGCCTTTTTAAAAGTCTGCACAAATGGACTATGTATGCTCCTGAAGTCCTATTTACATCGAGTAGGTATACAGTAAGTTCACCTACTAGTCCCTTCATGTTGGACATTTACTTTGCTTCTGTATTTCAACATAATTCATACTTCTTGTTGAATACTTTTGGGCCTAAATTTCTTCCACGTTTTTGATTTTTTTTTTTTTCCAGTTTTCATTTTTTGAGTATATAAGTTGTGATCATTAAGTTCATGTGTCAGCTTGGGTAGGTTATAGTGTCCAGTTGTTTGGTCAAGCAAGCATTAGCCTGATTGTTACTGTGAGGATATATCATGGATTTAAATCATCAGTCAGTTGATTGCATCTACGGCTGATTGTATCTACAATCAACAAAGGAGACTGCCGTCAGTAATGAGAGAACTGATCCAATCAGTTGAAGGCCTTCATGAGAAAAACTGATTTTTTTTTAGCAGTCAGAAAGAAGAATTTCTATCTCTACTTCAGCCAGTCAGCTTCTCCTAGAAAATTCATTGAAAACTTCACCAGAGTTCCCAGCTTGCGGCCTGCCCTACGGTATTTGGATTTGCCGATGTCCACAGTCCTATGAGCCAATTCCTGTAATAAACCTCACAATAGTTACACAAATATATATATCTCTTGTCATTTCTGTTTCCCTGGAGAAACCTAACTAATGCATAAGTCAAAAGGCATAAACAACTTTATGACTCTTTATAAGCATCACCAAATATGTGGCTTTCTAAAATTATTTTATTGGTATTTCTGCCACCTCTGGTATAAGAAAGTGACCATTTCCCAGCATCCTCCCCCTGTAAAAAGCAACCAGTCCCTCCTGTAAAAAGCTTCCAACTAAACGTCAGACAATTCTGTTTCCCCAACCATTCCTAGGATATGTAAAGTTCTTAATGGTTTCCAAGGGTACTGACAGAAAAAAGTACTTCTTCCCCAAATAAAACCTTGATGACTATTTTTTTAAAATATATTTTTTAATTTTTTTAAAGATACTTAGATTACACAAATGTTACACAAAATATATAGGGACTCCCATATGCCCCACTCCCCACACCTCCCACACCCTCCCACATAAACAACATCCTTCATTAGTGTGGCATCTTCATTGCAATTGATAAACGCATTCTGGGGCGTTGCCATTGAGCATGAACCATAGTTCACATTGTAGTTTACACTCTCTTCCACACAATTCTGCAGGCTATGAGAAGATATATAATGGCCTATATCTGTCATTGCAATGCCATTCAGGACGATTCCCAAGTCCAGAAAAAGCCACTGCAGTACACCTGTCTTTCCCTCCCCCTGCCCCCAGAGCCTCCTGTACTGCCTCCACATCAATGCTGTGATTTCTTCCATTGCTAGAATCACAACAAGTCTATAGTAGAATACCAGTAAGTCCACTCTAGTCCATAGTTCATTCCCCAATCCTGAGGATTCTGGGATGGTGATGTCCACTCCACCTCTAATTGAGAGGGTGCTTCGATCCCATACAGCCAATGGGACTCTCTTGCTTGCAGTTGTAGGCTCTCTCGTTTCCTTGGTGTGGTGGTTGTCCATCCTCACCTCCTTGTTAGTTGTCCTGGGGGAGTCCAATGAACTGGAGAGTAGGTGTTGCAACTCCACTGAGGCTCAGGGCCCAGCTGGCACATGGACAAGTCAAAGATTCAAGTCTCTTGGACATACACCTACCAACTCCAGCACCAAGTATAGGTTCAAGTAGAAGGGACAGATGAGCCATGTGTAGGGAGGCCATAACTGAGTCCAACTTTGTCACTCTCAGGAGCACAAACTCCAAAGTAGGGCCTACTGGCAAGGCACCAAACTCCGGATCTATCTGCCCTGACCATAGGACCTGGGTGTCTCCAGAGCCCACAGGAGCCCCACTATTTGAGGTAGTATGCACTTTGGCAGTCTAGGAGATCCTGCTGAGATGTGCATAAGTGTTACCTCTGGGATGACCTCCTGACTCACTTTGAAGTCTCTTAGCCATATAAACTCATTTGCTTGATTACTATTTCAAGAAAGTTTGATGAGGCTTGGAGCCCATTTATTCTTCAAGGCCATCCTACATTTAAATAGCACCTGGCTTACATTTAACTCTTTGATACTGTATTTTAAATGAAAGTTTTAAGACAATTTAAATACAATGGAATCATGTGGCAAAGTGCAGAGACTCATAGAATAATAGGTTAGAATTATCGATATTTTTATTAAGGAATAACAAGGCATTAGGTTGTCTGGGTAATTGAGGGAGAAATTAGGCTGCATTACTTTGTTATTAGTTCCAGCCAGAGATTGAGGGCCGTCAATTAAATCACCATTTACCCACCCTCTTTAAGACAAAATAAATAATTCTCCATTCAGCAAACCGTTCATTGCTTGTTTGACCAATTACCATTGTGATATCTTTGAAAGCAAGCAAAATGTCAGAGTTTATATCACGTAGTTTACAAGATTTTGCCAGCTAGGGGAAGGATAACCTAAACAAAGGAAAATGGTGAAAACAAAATAGTAACCAGGATGGGTCAGGGAGCAACACTTTACAAGTTATGCCAAATTAGTCCACCAAGCACTCTACTGGGAACTGCAAAGTAGGAAGTCCTATTGTTTGTTCTGCTGACCCAGTGAATAATACTACTTCGTTTGAAAAATGGGCATACTTTTTTTTTTTGCTACTTAACGAAGAGGCCAATTATGAAAATTAACGAGTCTATAAAATGTTTTGGCGTCTCTAGAAGCCCTTCCTAAACACACACTATAATCGTGTATCGTTCATGTTCCCGTTCTTTGAGGATATGCCAGTCATTATTAGTTTTCATAATGTGACACCGTCTACCACCAAAGTTCACTTGAAGTCCTATAAAATTAATTAATGAAATACTTTTTTAAGCGGGAGAAATTTGCCTTCAGGAATGGTTTCCACTCCCCATATGGTAAAACGTGAAGGTGGTAAATTCGGTGAGGTATGAAAAGCAGGAAGAGGAAAGCGGCGCGTCCTCAAGGAGGGAGGCGGGAAACGGGAACCCGGGACCCCCCTGCAGGCTGCTTGCCTCGGGGATCCCGCTGGACGTCCCGAGCCCGAGCGCTGCGGGGGCGCCCGCCGTCAGCCTCGCGGCGGGCCCAGCGGGGCTCGATTACTTTCGTCTGGGCGGGAGCTGCGGCCGCCACTGCAGCGGTAACCTACGGGGGAGGTGGGGCGACAACAACAAAAAGCAGTAGAGGAGGAGGAGACTCGCCGCGGGAAGGGCCGCAGGGGGCCGCGGGCGGGAGGGCGAGCCGGCTGAGGGAAGACGCTCGGCCGCCGAGCGCCTCACCGCACGCACGCGGCTCGCACACGGCCTCCTGCGCCGGCGCGCGGCGGCCGGGACCCCGCGGCCCGCCCCCCGCCCCGCGCCGCTCGCGCCCTCCGTCCCCGCCCCCTCGCCTGGCGCCGCCCGCGCGCAGCGTCTCGCGCTCGCCCGCCCGCCGGGAAACAGCCGCGAGAGCAGCGGGCCGGCCGCTCCGGCGCATCCTCCGCCCGCGCTGCCGGGTCGCCTCCCGCCCTCGCGCCGCGTCCCGGGGCCGCCCGCCCGAGCTCCCCCCGCCCCCCAACGTTCTCTCGGGGCCGCCCCGGTCCCCCCTCGCGTCCCGGCCTCCGAGCCCCCAACCGTCGCGCTCTGCTCGGCGCGCGGCCCGGCCGCCTGCTTCCGGGGCGGGCGAGTGGGCGCCTGGTGCCGGCGGCCGCAGCCACAGCGCCCCCGGGAAGCGCAGGAGGAAGGAGAGAAGAGGCGGAGGCGGCCTCAGGCTGAGTCGCGGCCGGGATGTCCGGGCAGCCGCCGCCGCCGCAGCAACAACAGCAGCTGCCGCCGCCGCCGCCCGCGGCCATGGCCCCGGTGTCCGGAGTCGTCCTGCCGGCGCCCCCGGCCGTCAGCGCCGGCTCCTCTCCTGCCGGTTCGCCCGGCGGCGGCGCGGGCGGCGGCTTGGGGGCCGCGGCGGCCGCCCTGCTCCTCCACCCGCCGCCGCCGCCGCCGCCGCCGCCCCCGGCCACCGCGGCCCCGCCGCCGCCGCCGCCGCCGCCGCCCCCCGCCTCGGCGGCCGCCCCCGCCAGCGCGCCCCCCGCGCCCCCCGGCCTCGCCGCCGGCCCCGGCCCGGCCCTGGCGGCGGGCAGCAGCGCCGCGGCCCCCTTCCCGCACGGGGACTCGGCCCTGAACGAGCAGGAGAAGGAGCTGCAGCGGCGGCTGAAGCGCCTCTACCCGGCCGTGGACGAGCAGGAGACGCCGCTGCCGCGGTCCTGGAGCCCGAAGGACAAGTTCAGCTACATCGGCCTGTCCCAGAACAACCTGCGGGTGCACTACAAAGGTACGGGGCGCCGACCCGCCGCGTCCGGCCGCGCTCCGGCCCTCACCTGCCCCCGGCGCCGTCGCGGGCGACTCGCCGCCGGCTCTGCAGCCCCGCGGGTGGGGAGGGGGTCCCGGTGAAAGCGCGAGGGTGAGGGAGAGCCCTGGAAAGGGAAGGTGAGTTAACGCTGCTAGGTCGGAGGGAGCTAGGAGAACACCTTGAGTGGATCCGGAATGACAGGACGGAACTCGCTTTCGGATTTCCGCGTGAGATAAATCTTAGGGCTTGGAGAGAGGGATCCATGGAGTTAGGTTACATTGTTCTCCAGGTGGTGGGTCAGGCGTTCTCTTCTTACGTAGGGGGAGCGCACGATTCTGAGGTATGATTTCTAATTTAAGGAGAGCAGGGATATAGAGGGGGAGGCATAATCAGGGGAGGATGTTGCCCAGAATCAGGCCACAGATCGTCCAGGGGGACAAAAGGACAGGGGGCCCAAGTTTGCCATCAGTAGAGCTTACCGAAAACAACTGGGAGAGTAAGAGGTGAAACTGCCGGAGTACGCGTTTTCTTAGGGGAGCAGAAACCTACCGCTGCTCATTGGAAGTGCCCTGGATTTGTGTGTTGGTGTTGTGTGAAGCCTTGTTGAAGGTTGTGGTTTTTTTCCATTATTGAATATTTTAAAGAAAATGGACTCATTGTACACCTGCAATTTAAAAAAAAACAAAACAACTACCTTGTACTAGTGCTTGCCCCCCTCCTCTCCCTTACCTATCTTCACTTACATTAAACAAAGCTTTACGCCTATCAGTTGTATATAAATTTATCATTTGCTTTGGGAAGTTTTGGAATGTACCCCACACTAATACCATGCATCAAGTTTACTTGTCCGGGAAAAGAAAATTGATCTAGTATACTGGTCTGTCTGGAAACAAATCCAGTTTTTTAGGCCCCAGACCTGAAGCAGTAGCTTTTGCATTCAAAGCAGCCTCATTTTGATTGGCTACAAAGGAAGGGTCTTAATCAGATGAGAGTGACATGAATATACAGGGTAAAAACAATGTCTCGTTAAATTCTTGAAGTATACAGGACTGAAATTTGAGAAGAACCTTGATAAAGAAGTTACTCTTTAATCTGAAAAGAGAATGGCTACAAATCCAAATGATTTGACTGCAAAGAATCATGCACAAAAACAGGCCTTGTCGAATATTTTTATCCTTTTATCCTTGCCACAGATCCAGAAACGTACTTTCAATTTTAGATGTTATGTTCCTTAATCGAAATGGCTGAAAATTAAAAAATATTGGCGCTTTAAAAAAAAATTATTTAGGACATTTTGTTAATACCCTGTGAAAACTAATATTTAATTTTGTTTTTAAATTTGTTTGAACAGTGCTGTATTACGAAGTGTTTACTTCTGATCTGGCTACCAGAAAGCTTTTGTTGGATTTGACAAAACTTTTTTTATCATTTTAAATTTATGATTGATGCTTAATAATTAGCATATAAAATCCCAGACAGAATGATAAGGGAAGGTTATTGAACAAAGAATCCTGAGCTTTCCTGAGTCCTGCAATCATTTGTGATTTTAGGCATGTCACCAGGGCTTCAGTTTCTTCCTGAGTGATGAGGGAGTTGAGCTGGATGGTTGGTAAGGAAATTTCCAGCTCTGAATTTCCATGATATCTAAGATTCACGATTACAGTTTATTTAATACTGTAACATGCCTGCATAATTTTACTAACTCTTCACACAAAACTGATGCACATAAGTGCATGCTTATGTGAAATTGGTTGGAGTTTGGAATATTTATTCCATTGCCATCTCAGTTATTTTTCTGTTGGCCTTTTTACTACTTTCTGTTGTGTAATACTAAGATTCAGTTTCTAGAAACGTCATGATTTTATAAATGTAAACCATTATTTCTAGAAGAACAAATTTTGCTGTTTGTTCTTCTTTTTTCCTTTCTTTTCTCTCCTCCCTCTCCCTTTGTCTCTCCCTTGTCACAAACACAGTCCCCTTTTTTCCCCCTTCTGCCTCTTCCTCTTGTGTGTGTGTGTTTTCTTGTGTGCTTTCCTGTGTGCCTGCTTTCTGGGTGAACCATACCAAATGGCAACTTCTGTCCCAGTAGCAAAGGAATGGAGCAAAGGGGAACTGTCATAGGCAGTAGGTAATAAAACTTTGAGGTCACAAAATAAGAGTGAATTTTATTTAGACTATCATTGTACTGTGTTTGATTTTACCTGTTTTGCAAACTTTAGCATTAAAAACTACTATTTATATGCTATTTTTGTATATTAGAGAGTTTCAAAAGTTGATCATAAGTGTTTTCAAGAATGATAAGGGCTCTTCTTACCTTACTATTTGATATAAAATACAAATATTTGGTTTCTTTTGTTTTTGAATGTATTCTGTTTTTAAGGTATTTTTCTTTTAAATTGAGATTACTGTTTTTGAAAGTGACATTGTTTGATTTGAAGGGATTACTGTTAAACAAAGCCAGGCATGCAGACAGAGTTGATTGGCTTGCAGAGGAATACAGTATATGTATACAGTATATGTTAAAATTTGTAGAAAGGCCTTTTCCTTAGCAGTCACACACCAATGATCGAAACACCCAAGGATGGCTTCTCTTATTTTTAAAATTCTTGTCAGCTTTGATTGAAAGCTTTGACAAATTTAGAGTTTTCTGTAATAACTTTATTCCAACTTAATGAATAGGATAATTAATTTGATTAGTCCAAATGTTTCAATTATGGATTATAGTTTTCTGTTTTTCAAGTTATTATCAGTATTTAGATATGTCAGAAAGCGTTTTGATACACCCACTTAGTTATTTGGACAAGATTATAGAATTCTCATTTTTAGATATGAGAAAGTGGGAGTACCTGGAGATTGGATTTTCCTAGTCACAAGTAGGTCAGCATTGGAAACTAATTTTTACTTCAAATTTAGTGCTTTTTCCACTTACCAGTCGTGCCTGTTTCCATTTGTTTGGAACTGACTTAATTATCTCAAATAAAGTCCAGTGATCATATTTAGAACTTTTTAAAGAATACTTGAGACTAAAAAAGGTAACTGGAGCACACTAATGCCACGGAAAAGTCCATATACCTTCATTATACTGATTTGGGACAGCTTAGAAGAAACACAAGATAAGTGGAAGTTGGGAATGACAGGATGCAATGAAACAGTGAATTACACTTTTAAATTGAAGCGTTATTAACAATATCTAACCAGGTAAGCTGAACTTTTGGTATGTCTAACTCTCCTCTCCTCAGATATCACCAGCCATTAGGCCTTTAACACTTCCTAAATATAAATTTTATCTAATTTCTTGTACTGCTTAAGGTTCAGCGAGTATTTCAACAAATATTTGCTTGCCTACCAGTAATTCTTAACAAACGTGTGTTAAGAATTGTGGGAGTAATATAAAATGTTCCTTAAAGCTATGGAATTAAAAAACCAAACTGGGAGTGGATGTGGCTCAAGCAGTTGAGTGCGTGCTTCCCACATGGGAGGTCCTGGGTTCGGTTCTTGGTACCTCTTAAAAACAAACAAGCAAACAAATGAAAAAAAAAAACCAACTCGGCAGCGGATGTGGCTCAGTGGTTGAGCGCCAGCTTCCCTCTTACGAGGTTCCGGGTTCAATTCCTGGCCCCAGTACCTCAAAAAAAAAAAAAAAGAAACAAACAAACAAAACCTAACTCTGCTTTTCCCGGGGATCCCTTTGTCAGAATTTGGGGAGATTTAGCTTTAAAAAATGCCAGTTGATAACTGCCAGAATCAAGTGACACTAATAATCACACTTACAGAAAAAGTAGGCAGTAATAATAAGATTTTGAGCATTTGCTATAGGACAGATATTTTGCTAGATCTTTATATGTAGATCTTGTTCACCATTCATTCATTCATTCATTCAACAAGCTTCTAATGAATGTTTACTTTGTGCCAGGTTTTGGGTACTTAAAGATAAATAAGATAATGTTTATGAATTCAGAAGATGGAAGGACATAACACAGTGTAGTAAGGAAAGTGGTAACAAGAGTTCTGTGGAAGATAGAATGAAATTGGGAAGGGGTGAAGTAGGAGCTTCTTGGAGATGAGACCAGTGGTCAGCCTTAAAAGAATAGTAGGATATAGGAGAAAAGGAGGGGCTGGACATTATAAGTGAAGGCCAAGCATGAGTAAAAGAAAAAAGGAAAGAAATATTGTATATGTTAGGATCTACAAATGGTTTTGGCTTGTTGGAATTTGGAGTTTGTGCCAAGGAGCAGCTGGGGAAAAAATCCTTGA
>JAQZBX010028690.1:12604-27791 GCA_029593785.1 Cabassous unicinctus
CCCCCCCCCCCATTGTTTTCACACTCACTGTCTGCTCTCTGTGTCCATTCACTGTGTGTTCTTCTGTGTCTGCTTGTCTTCTCTTTATGCAGCACCGGGAACCGATCCTGGAACCTTCCTGAGTGGGAGAGAGGGACTCAATCTCTTGCGCCACCTCAGTTCTCTGGTCTGCTGCGTCTCTTACTGTCTCTCCTCTTTGTCTCTTTTTGTTGCATCATGCTGCTGCGCCAGCACTCCTGCAGGGGCCAGCACTCCGCGTGGGCCAGCTCTTCACTCAGCCAGCTTGCCTTCACCAGGAGACCCTGGGAATCGAACCTGGACGTCCTGTATGATAGATGGGAGCCCAATCGCTTGAGCCACATCTGCTTCCCACAGATTCACCTTTAAAGGCTGTTGCTATAGACCTCATAAGAGATAAGGGCCTGAACTTAATCAGTGGTGGGGTGAACAAGAGCAGACATATTTGTAATATATATATATGTTTTTTTAAGATTCTGTTTTTTATTTTGTCTACCACCCCCCGCCCCATTATTTGCACTCACTGTGTCTATTTGTTGTGTGCTATCTGTGTCTGCTCGTCGTCTTTTTTTTTTCTTTTTGAGGAGGCACTGGAAACTAAACCCTGGACCTCCCGTGTGGGAGGGAGGGGTCCAATCACTTGAACCACCTCCACTCCCTGCTTGTTGCGTTTCTCATTGTGTTTCCTTGTGTCTCCTTGCTGCGTCATCTTGCTGCACCAGCCCATAGTGTCAGCTTGCTGTCTTACCCGTCTTCTCTTTAGGAGGCACTGGGAACCGAACCCGGGACCTCCCATGTGGAAGAGAGGCGCTCAGTCACCTGAGCCACCTCAGCTCCCTGGTTTGTTGTGTCTGTCATTGTCTTTCCTCTTTGAGTCTTTTTTGTTGCATCATCTTGCTGCGCCTGCCCGCCTTCTCCAGGAGGCACTGGAAACCGAACCCGGGACCTCCCATGTGGTAGGCAGAAACCCAATCACTTGAGCCACATCTGCTTCCCCTGTGATATATTTTTAAAGGTAACACTGACAGGATGTGAGGAATGATGGAGAGAGATATCAAGGATGATACTTGGCTTTCTAGTTTTGTTAGATACTTGCTGTGAACTATGAATCAAATAAAGATCGTGAGGAAGTCAGTATTAGGATATATTTAGAGATAAGGAAGAATGGGAATCTTAGTCATGACTTCATGGAAGCCAGAAGACAAGTCAAAGAATGAAGCCATATGAAAAGACCAGGAAAAGGTCTTCTGGAATGAGGTGGCTCTAAGTGATCTCAACAGCAGAAGACCATGAATTTTCACACTATTCTACTGTTAATGTGACTCAGCTACAGTCTCCTGCCTTTGGTTGTTTTCTTCTCTTTACTGACAAGCTTGTCCTTTTTAACCCCACTTCAAATTCCTAGAGAGACTTAGCAGATTGGTCTAATAGTTGCCATTATTAACTGGGCAGAGTTTTTCATGGACTGGTGGCCTTGGTGGCCTTCAGAGGCTAATCGGTATTGAATCAGCTGTAGGGTGTGTGGGGGTAGTTATGAAATACAAAACATTCTTTTGACACAAGGATAGTCTTGGCCCTGTTTCTTTCAGTAAGGAACAGTATGTGAGGCATTTTGTCCCAGAAAGGGTTGGCAGGTACCTTAATTAATGCAAAGCTTGGGAAGGAACTAGAGGTTGCGGTTGATTTGGGAATCACCTCTAAGGTGGTAGTGGAAATGCAGAGAGTATATGAGAGAGAATAGGTAGAGTGAGAAGAGCATCAGTTGTTGAAGAGACTATTTCCCCATTGAGTGGACTTGGCACCCTTGTCAAAGACCAATTGGTGTGAGTTTTATTTCTGAACTCTCAGTTTGATTACATTGGTCTATATGTCTGTCCTTGTGTCAGTATCATGCTGTTTTGTTTACTGTAGCTTTGTAATAAGTTTTAAAATCAGAAAGAGTGAGTCCTCCAATTTCATCTTTTTCAAGATGGTTTTGGCTATTCAGGTCCCCTTACTATTCCATATGATTGACTTTTCCATTTCTGCAGAAAAGGCTTTGGGAATTTTGGTTGGGATTGCTTTGAATCTGTAAATCTCATTGGGTAGAATTGACATCTGAACAATATTTAGTCTTCCAATCCATGCAAATGGAATGTCCTTCCATTTATTTGGATCTTCTTTGATTCCTTTCAACAATGTTTTGTAGTTTTCCAGGTACCAGGCCCTTGTATCCTTGGCTAAATTTATTCCTAGATATTTGATTCTTTAGTTGCTATTATAAATGAGTTTTTTCCCCTTTATTTCCTCTTCAGAGTATTCATTGCTAGTATATATTCTATAGAAACACTACTGATTTTAGTGTGTTGATCTTATTACCCCATCACTTTACTGAATTTATTAACTGTAGTAGCTTTATTGTCATTTTTCAGGACTTTTTTTATATAGTGTCATGTCATCTGAAAATAGGGAAAGTTTTACTTCTTCCTTTACAATTTGGATGCCCTTTATTTCTTTCTCTTTCCTGATTGCTCTGGCTAGAAATTCCAGTACAGTGTTGAATAACAGTGGTGACAGTGGGCATTCTTGTCTTGTTCTTGATCTTAGGGGAAAGCTCTCAGTCTTTCATTATTGAGTAGCATGTTAGCTGTGGGTTTTTCATGTATGCTCTCTATCATATTGAGGAAGAGTCCTTCTGTTGCTAGTTTTCTAAGTGTTTTTTTTATCAATAAGGTGTGCTGGATTTTGTCAAAAGCCTTTTCTGTGTCAGTTGAGATGAACATGTGTGGTTTTTCCCTTCATTATATTAATGTGGTATATTTCATTAGTTGGTTTTCTTATGTTGAACCACCCAGTTTTTTGAGGCGCTGTTAGATTTGGTTCACTAGGAATTTGGTGAGGATTTTTGCATCTCTATTCATAAGATATATTGGTCTGTAATTTTCTTTTCTTGTGGTATGTTCATCTGGCTTTGGTGTGAGGGTGATGTTGGTTTCATAGAATTAATTAGGAGGTGTGTGTTCCCTCTTCTTCCATTTTTTGCAAGAGTTTGAACAGGATTGTTGTTAATTCTTTGAATGTTTGGTAAATTGCACCAGTAAAGCTGTTTAGTCCTGGGATTTTCTTTGTTGCAGGAGTGTGTGTGTGTGGGGGGTGTTTGATGACTGATTCATTCTCTTTACTTGTAATTGGTGTGTTGTGCTCATCTATTTTTCTCGAGTCAGGGTAGGTCATTTATGTGTTTCTAGGAATTTGACTACTTCACCTAGGCTATCTAATTTGTTGGTGTACAGTTCATAGTATCCTCTTATAGTTCTTTCTTTAAAGATTTATTTATTTCTCCCCCCCCACCACCGTTATTTTGCGCTCGCTGTCTGTTCTCTGTGTCCATTCGCTGTGTGTTCTTCTGTGTCTGCTTGTCTTCTCTTCAGATGGCACCAGGAACTGATCCTGGGACCTTATGGAGTCGGAGAGAGGTGTTCAATCTCTTGCCCCACCTCAACTCCCTGGTCTGCTGCATCTCTTATTGTCTCTCCTCTGTGTCTCTTTTTGTTGCGTCATCTAGCTGCGCCAGTTCTCTGCACAGGCCAGTTCTCCACTCGGCCAGCTTGCCTTCACCAGGAGGCCCCAGGAATCAAACCCTGGACCTGCTATATGGTAGATGGGAATCCAATCGCTTGAGCCACATCTGCTTGCCTCTTACAGTTCTTTTTATTTCTGTGGGATCGGTAGTAATGTCCCCCCTTTCGTTTCTGATTTTAGCTATTTGCGTCCTCCCTTTTTTTCTTTAACAGTATAGCTAAAGTTTTGTTGATTTTATTGATGTTTTCAAAGAACCAGTTTTTGGTGGTGTTTCTTTTTATTGTTTTTTTATTCTCTATTTCATTTATCTCCAATCTGATCTTTGTCATTTCCTTCCTTCTGCTCTCTTTGCGTTTAGTTTCTTTAGTTGTGAGCTTAGGTCTCTGGTTTGAGATTTTTCTTCTTTTAATGTAAGCGTATATATATATGCATAAATTTCTCTCTCAGCACTGTCTTTGCTACATCTTGTAAGTTTTGGTATGTTGTGTTCTCATTTTTATTTGCCTCAAGATGTTTCCTAATTTTCCCTAATTTTTTGACTCATTGGTATCTAAGAGTGTTGTTTAATTTCCACATATTTGTGAATTTTCCGTTTCTCCCTCTTAATGATCTCTAGCATATTCCATTGTGGTGAGAGAAGATACATCGTTTAATATCAATATTTTAAAATTTATTGAGACTTGTTTTGTGACTTAACTTATGGTCTATACTGGAGAATGACCCATGTGCACCAGAAAAGAATGTATATTCTGCTGCTGTCGGTTGAAGTGTTCTGTATGTGTCTGTTAGGTTAGTTGGTTTAGAGTATCATTCAAGTCTTCTATTTCGTCATTGATATTATGTCTAGCCTTTATATACATTACTGAAATTGGTGTATTGAAGTTTAATGTAGAACCATATATTTCTCCCTTCAGACCTGTCAATGTTTACTTCATATGTTTGAGGTTCTGCTCTTATGTGCATATATATTTACAATTGTAATGTCTTTTTTGTTGAATTGATTCCTTTATCAGTATATAGTATTTTATATGATAATATAGCTACTTTAGCTTTCTTTTGGTTACTGTTTTCATGATATGTTTTTTCCATTTCAACGAACTTGTGTTTGAGTTTCTGGTAAATGGCATATAGTTGGGTCATACTTTATTTTATTTTTTTATCCATGCTTCTAATATCTGCCTTTAGTGAATTTATTCCGTTTACATTGAAAGTAACTAGATAATACAGGACTTCTGCCAGTTTGATATTTGGTTTTTGTAAGGCTTACATCTTATTTGTCCCTCAGTTCTTCGGTTAATGCCTACTTTCGTATTTATTTGATTTTTTTGTAGTGTGCCATGTTGAGCCCCTTCTCATTTCTTTCTATATTTATTTTTTCATACATTTTCTTTGTACTTACTATGAGGCTTTAATTTAACATCCTGAATCTACAACAATCATGTTTGATTTGATACCAATTTTATTTCAGTACATACACAAATACTGTTTCTATATCCCTCTATTAGTAACCTGTTTGTTGTACTAGTCACAAATGATACCTTTATGCATTTTTATGTCCAAAAGCATAGATTTGTCATTACTCTTTATGCATTTGCATTTTAGAATTTGTAAGGAGTGAACAGTGGAGTTACGTACCAAAAAATACAGCACAACAGTCTTGTTATTTATAATTTATCTATAAAGTATCCTTTATCAGAGGTGTGTATTTCTTTATGCTGTTTTGATCAACTGTCTACTGCCATTTTCTTTCAGTCTGAAGGATTCCCTTTAGCATCTCTTGTAGGGCAGGTGTGGTGGTAATGAACTCCTTTAGCTTTTTTAATACCTGGGAATGTCTTAATCTCTCCTTCATTTTTGAAAGAGAGTCTTGCTGTATGTAGAATTGTTGGTTGGCAGTTGTTTTCTTCTAGCACTTTAAATATTTTGTCTCACTGCCTTCTTGCTTCCATGGTTTCTGATGAGAAATCGGCATTGAAATTGGGACTCCTTTGTACATAACACATTGCTTCTCTCTTGCAGCTTTCAGAACTCTTTCCTTGATCCTGGCATTTGATGGTTTGGTTTGATCATGTGTCTGGGCATGGTTCTCTTCGAGTTTATCTTTATTTGGGATTTTTTTTGGGATCTTGAATGTGCATCTTCATGTCTTCTGTTAAATTTGGGAAGTTTTTAGCCATTATTTCTTTGAATAATCCCTGCCTCTTTCTCTCCTTTTTCTGCTTCTGGAACTCCCACAGTGTGTTATGCTTGATAGTGTCCCACAGGTTATTTAGGCTCTGTTTACTTTTCTTTTTTCTTTCTTCAGGCTAAATGATATAAATTGTTTTATGTTTAGGTTCTCTTAATCTTTCTTTTGTCACCTCCAGTCTGCTGTGGAATTCCTGTAGGGAATTTTAAATTTCTGTTAGTGTGGTCTTCAGCTCTGTTTGGTTTCTTTTCATGATTTCCATCTTTCTATTGATATTTTCTTTGTGTTCATCTGTTGTTTTCCTGATTTCCTTTAGATCTTTGTCTCTGTTTTTCTTTAGTTCTTTGAGCGTATTTAGGACCATTTTTAAAATGGTATGTCCCAGGTCTGGTCATCTTCATTGATGGTTTCCAATGCTTTAATCTTTTCCTTTGCCTGGACCATTGCTTCCTGTTTCTTTGTATGTTTTGTAATCTTTTGTTGAAATTTGGATATTTTGATATCTTAATATGTTATTGCTGGGATTTAGATTCTGAGGTATCTGTTCCTTAAGCTTGTGTCCAGTGTTATGACAGAGCTTTCCTTGAATGCCAGGAGATAACAACAACAACAACAACAACAAAAAAAACAACCCAAAAAACAATAAAAAAAAAAAAAAAAGAAGGAAAAGAAAATACCTTTGCTAGTCTTTGCAGATTGACCTGTGCTGAGTGCTCTCCTTCAGGGTTTATCCATACAGTGAGTTTAGAGAATACCTCAAGGCCAAAGCACAGGGGTCTCCCTGATCCTCTTTGTCCGTGCATCTTGATTTAGGTAGAAATGTTCTGTGAGCTGCCTTCTACATGCAGGGCAAGTCCTGAGTTGGTGAGTCCCTTAGGCCATCACCAGACAGATTTAACTAGACAGAAAAGCTCCTAATATGTGCATGAAGGTTACTTTGCTCCCTCTAGTGCTGATACCAAGGATGCAAACTGGGAGTGTGGGCTGGCTCTGTGCTGAGCCATTGACTGGTAGGGAGGGGCCAGCTAGGGCACCACAAAACCCTCCTGCTTTTAAGTAACCTTTCTCTTGATTTGGCACTTGCCCTGTTACTGCAGTTCTTTAACTGTTTTCTAGAGCTTTGAGAAAGATCATTCTGCCAGTTCTTGTTGATTGTTCAAAGCCTCTGAGGGGGTGGAGTGGGGAGCAGATCCCTGAAGTGTCTCATTTTGCCATCTTGATCAGGTTGGGCTCTCTTACTGTTTTTAAAGCTGTGTTTTCTTGATTTGTTACAACAACCCTTTAACTGTTTTCTAGAGTTGTAAGGAAGATGGCTCTTCCAGTTTTTGCTAGTTGTTCAGAGATTCTGTTGGGGAATGGAATCCAGGAGCATCTTAAACCCCTTATAGTCAATATTATCCTTCAGATTCCCTTAGGAAAGTACTGTGTTAGAGATCAGTTTATCATCTCTCAGTAAGTCTCTCTTGTTTTAGTTTGGCTGAGTGGATTAAACGGAAGTGAAATAAATTGAATGAGAGTATGTTAGTTCAGGGTATAGTGTCCCAATAAACGTATCCAAAATTTAACCTATTTTAACATGTAAAATAGATATTAGCAGTACTTGTTTTTATTTTCTTAAAATTAAAAAAAAAAAAAAAGCTCATTGTACTCACCACCAACCCCCGTGCTGTTGATAAGGATTGCACAACGATGCTAGAGACATATACTTTTATGAAGGGTACATATGTTTTTTGGGGACACCATACACTTACAGATTGAAGGGAAGGAGAAAGTAAAGAGGGAGAGGATGAAGTAACCAGCTTGTGAGGTCAGCAGACTAATGGTTCAAGAGCACGGAATAGTTAGTCTTGAAAAGGATTACGTACATGCTCTTCTGGTAATAGTAGAAGGGGTGACTGGAGAGTTGAAAATGACCCTATCTTTTGGCCTCCCATTTTCTTGATAAAATAGGTGAGGTAGTTTGCTTACTGAATTTCATTAGAGGCCTTAAAGCTTAAAGTGAATTATGAAAATGTGGATTAGCCACTGAGGGTAATGGGAGCCAACTGACTACAGATTTCTGAAAATAATGTTGATAGCACAGAGAGAGCCCAGTTTATATCGCTAGTTCATAACAGTATCTATTTAAAAGATTGTTGGACTTTATTCAGCAGCTATCAAGTGTCCCGTGCAGGATTAGGGAAGGTGGATTCTAATATTCATCTAAGTCTGTGGTTTTGCTGGTTGGGTATAATGGAAGAATAGGGATATGAGGGAAATTAAAGATACTTGAGCACTTTTAAGTGATTATCCATGTAGCCCATCCTGAAAATGGATAAAGGAAGAAAAAACAAAACAAAACAAGAAAGGCTTCAGAGAATTCGAGCTCCTGTGGTATGATGTTGAAGAGGAAGTGTAGAAGTGAAGTCTTCAGAAAGGTGAGAGAATGGATGGCTGGAGCATGCATCCTAGAGGAGGATAAAGGCGTTTTTACTATAACATCATATAGTTGTTGCTGGAAAAACCTCATCGTGCTTTATACAAGATTGTGCAGTAAAAGTAACAGGACTTTTGGGAAAAACCTATGGAACTCTTTAACAGAAGTAACAATCCTAATAAAATAAAAGCACGGTTAAATTTCATCTGGCATCTGTGCCCTATAGCACAGGCTCCTGATTCTTTGCCATGTTATACCCTGGGGCTTGGGTTTCCTCCTTCAAGATGTAAGTGATTGAGGACTGCTTAATCAGAAATAAAAATATGGTTTAGGGTTTAGCCTTCACCATTTTTTTCTCACACAGAGGATATGCTTACTTATTAGAAAGGTTAAAATCTCAAAAAACTGACAGTGCCAAATGCTGATGAGGATATGCAGCCACAGGAACTCTCATTCATTCTTGATAGGAATTGGAAATGGTACAGGCACCCTAGAAGCTGGTTTTGGCAGTTTCTTACAGTACTAAACATGGTCTTACCATATGATCCAGCAGTTTGGCTCCTAGGTCTTTACCCAACTGATTTGAAAACTTATACCCACACAAAAACCTGCATGTGAATGTTTATAGTAGCTTTATTCATAATCACCCAAAACTGGAAGCAACCAAGATGTCCTTCAATAGGTGAATGGATAAACTGTAGTATACGCATACTGTGGAATACTACTCAGTGATAAAAAGAAATGAGTTATCAAGCCATGCAAAGACATGTATGAATCTTAAATACATATTGCTAAGTGAAAGAAGCCAGCCTCATTCCAACTGTATAATTCGACTATATGACATTTTGGAAAAGGCAAAACTGTAGAGATGGTAAAAAGGTCAGTGGTTGTCCGGGATTTGGGTGGAGAAGGTTGAATAGGTGTAGCACAGGATTTTTTAGGGTAGTAAAAAGTGTTCTGTATGATACTATAATTGTGAGTACATCACTATGCATTTGTTAAAACCCATAGACCTTTACAACACAGAGTGAACCTTAGTGTATTCAAATTTAAAAAATCATTTGATAGGTAGGGAGGAAATCCCAGGATAGAATGCAAAATGTGACAAAACAACTTAACAGTGTTACAAATATATGAAACAATCTCACAGTGGGGGTGGGGGTAGAAGGCACTGACCTAATTAACTTTGGAAATTAGTGGAATCTGTAAAACTAAATGTTAAAGAAACTGTATGTAAGCACTCTTTTCTTCACAGGGTTTCAAATTGTTCTTTATCCTCACCCAGTGTCATCTTAATATCCTTTTATCTTTTTAGCCATATTTTCCTTCAACTCCTTGAATTGACATAGATTTGTGTGATTATCATTGATTAGTTGTTTTAATTCCTGTGTCTCATCAGGATTTTTGGTTTGTTCCTTTAGGCCATCTCTTCCTGTTTCTTAGAGTGGCTTATAATGTTTTGATGATATTTAGGCATCTGATTACATTGGTGAATTTACTTTGATGGTCAGTTTCTCTCTCTTGCCTAGTGGTTTTGTTTCACGGCTTTTCTTTGATTTTTGATTCAACCTATTCTAAGTCTTTAAATTTGCCCAGCTTAAGTTATCAAAATAGGGCCAGGGACCACTAATGGGGCGCAGATCAGATCCAAGGGGTCTGGGGCGAGAGACTCCAAAAAGCGTTTTTTTTTCTTCTTGCAGTTTCTGGCTTGCCAGCACATGGCACTCACAGAGGTGACTCTTTCATCCTCCACTTACCCCTGATTCTGGTCTGGCCAGAGCTGAGATTCAAAGCAGACTCTGCTGGTCAAACTCACTGAAGACAAACCACTCGCTGCCTTCTGCCAGACTTTCCCTCTTCCCAGGGAGGAGGACGTCTGTTCCTGTCTCAGTTGGCTTCAGTGAGCCACGGGTTTTATCCAAGCTATTTGCCTTGAGGGTGGGAGATGGGTGCAGTTCCTGGTGTGGGGGCCAGTAACTCACGGTTTTCGTTTGGCCTGTTGGTCTCTCTGTCCCTCACCCCTGGACGATGCGCAGCCATTTCCTGATATGTAGAACCCCACAGCAGCTCCCTCGGATAGATTTTTGCCCTTCCTCCGTTGTTTTTGTAAGAGAGTTGAGCCTTGCCTACCTACTCTGATACCATCCTCCCAGAAGGTCCTGTGCTGTTTATCAAGAAATTGTACATAAGCACTGCACTCTAGTTGATAAAGTTGTGTCTCAGGGGATATGGGTTAACAATTCTGATACTGTTATACATGTATACTGGAATTGAACAATTAAGTTAATGATTGGTGTGTGGTGGGAGCCAGGTTTCTCACTTTTGGAGTAGGTGGTTACAGATAAGCAAAGCAGGAGGCCAGGATGATCCAGATGGTAATGCATTACAGTTGGAGACAGTGCGAACGCATGTTTAGCCTATTATACAGATGAGTACATATAGAAATATGGATATGGATATATATACAGGTTAGTGTATATAGATGTATTTTTTGTGCTCTGTCAATGAGGGAACCTAGAAGTAATGACATCCCAGTAGCAATGAGCACACCTAGAATTGTTCTAGTAACATTTTCCAATGAATGGAACCAGTGAGAAGTTGGAGAAATGGCTGATTCTAGACTGGGGCAGGAAATAATACAAGATGTGCCTGGAGTGTCTTAGAGTGCCAGAAAGTAAGGAAGTATTCAAACCACCACCACTTAAATAAAAGCCAAACCCACATTGATGAAAGGATGTCATAGGGACAGTTTTGGGGAAAAAACTTCCAAAAGCCAAAGCTGAAACAATTGAGCAGCAAAATAAACTACTATTGGTTTATAATCCAAAGTATAAAATTTCCTTGTGTCCATACTGATTTAACAAAGAGGCGGTATCTTAGCACCTTTAGATCCATACTGCACTTGACAATTTCCCTTGATGACTTAATATATAGTGACAAATTTAGCAATTCCTGAAGCCAGTGACCACTAGGTTATACTTGTACTATAGGGATGTACTTCTGTAGGAGTCTCTTTTTTTTTTTTTAAAAAAAGCAAACCTTAGGGCCTTTGTATATTGCTACATCTTTGTCTTTTGTTCATTAATGTATTGGGAAAAACTGTGTTAAGAACCAAATGACTTACTTAATATACTGGCGTCATTTCTATATTTATCAATTGCATGTGAGCTACTTCATATAAAAAATGTGTGTTGTAACAGAACAGACTTTATTAGAATTTAATATTTCTGAGGTGACATAGTTTCAGGTAATCATCCACAGTGTGGGTCCAGGAAAGAATGTTTGAACTTAGAGTGGATGTCTTTGGAGATATAGAGGGCCAGGAATTAGAATAAGAAAACAATAAAATAATCACAAGTAAGTGTTAGGTATGTGTGGGAGAGATACATGTTACTATGAGGGCATATGAAAAGGAGGTTAGACCAAGTCAGAAAGGTTGGAGAAAGAATATTTGAGGGAAAAAAGCCTGAGCTGAGATCTAACGGATGAGTAAGACCTAACCAGGTTAAGAAGGAATGGTAGCGCACTTAAGTGGTTGTTAGAAGTGTCTAATGCTTCTGAGAGTTCAGGTGATAATAGGACTGAAAAATGTCCTTTAGGTTTTGTGAAGTAGACCCGTGGAAGTCATTGGTCATCTTGGTGAGAGTTGTTTTGGTGGAATGAAGGGAGTGAAAGTGGAATGGGTTGAGCAGTTTGTAAGAGTACATAGGTTTGTCGAACTGATGGACTGGTTGAATAAACCAGTGGTTGTGTTAAATGACTTACGAATATTGTCCAGAGGATTAGGTGTCATTTAATTCCTGGATAGAAAAAAAAATTATGATTAATTAAAAATTTTAACTAATTAAAGCTGTTTCACTTCTCAGATTTTTTTTTGAGGTACTGGGTTTGGGGATTGAGCCCGGGATCTCGTATGTGGGAAGCTGGTGCTCAACCACTGAGCCACATAGGCTCCCCTGAGTTGTTTTCTCTTTGTTTGTTTGCTTGTTTAGTTTCTTAGGAGGCACCAGGGATTGAACCTGGGACCTTCCACGTGGGAAGCAGGCGCTCAACTGCTTGAGCCATATCCGTTCTCCTCTCAGATTTTTATATATCAAGGTACTTTTCTTTTCTTATGCAAATATCATTCACAACTGAGCATTGCATTTCTTTTCCTTTTTTTTTTTTTTTGTACTGGATACATATAATTTTTCTTTTTTTTTTTGAATCATAAAATATGTTACACTTATATTTGGTTCATAGTAACACGATCATACAGTATTTGTCCTTTTGTATCTGGCTTGCTTTGCTCAACATAATGTCTTCCAGGTTCATTCATGTTGTCATATGCTTTATGACTTCATTTCTGCATAATATTCCATCGTGTGAATAGACCACAGTTTGTTTATTCATTCATTGGTTGATGGACACTTGGGTTGTTTCCAACTTTTGGCAATGGTGAATAATGTTACTATGAACATCAGTGTACAGATGTCTGTTCATGTCACTGCTCTCAGTTCTTCTGGATATATACCCAGTAGTGGTATTGCAGGTCACGTGGCAAGTCTATATTCAACTTCTTTAGGAACTGCCAAACAGTCCTCCACAGTGGCTGTATCATTTTGCATTCCCACCAACAGTGAATAAGTGTTCCTATCTCTCCACATCCTCTCCAACACTTGTAGTTCTCTGTCTTTTTAATAGTGGCCATTCTGATAAGTGTGAAATGATATCTCATTGTAGTTTTGATCTGCATTTCCCTAATCATTAGTGATATTGAACATTTCTTTATGTATTTTTTTTGCCATTTGTATTTCTTCTTTAGACAAATGTCTCTTCAGGTCTTTTGCCCATTTTTTAATTGGGTCATTTGTCATTTTATTGTTTAGTTGTAACATCTCTTTATATATCCTGAATATTAAACCCTTATTGGATATGTGATTTCCAAATATTGTCTCCCATTGAGTCAGCTGCCTTTTCACCCTTTTGACAAAGTCTTTTGTGAGGTGCAAAAGTGTTTAATTTTGAGGAGGTCCCATTTATCTATTTTCCCTTTTGTTACACGTGCTTTGGGTGTAAGGTCTAAGAACCCACCACCTACTACAAGGTCTTGAAGATGTTTTCCTACATTTTCTTCTAGTAATTTCATGGTCCTGGCTTTTATATTTAGGTCTTTGATCCATTTCGAGTTGATTCTTGTATAGGGAGTGAGATAGGGGTCCTCTTTTCGTTCTTTTGGTTATAGATAACCAGTTGTTCCAGAACCATTTGTTGAAGACACTGTTTTGTCCCGTTAACATTAACTTGGTAGGTTTGTCAAAAACCAGTTGACTGTATAGGTGAGGGTTTATTTCTGGGTTCTCAATTCTATTCCACTGATTGATGTGTCTGTCTTTATGCCAGTACCATGCTGTATTGACTGCTGTGGCTTTGTAATATATTTCAAGGTCAGGCAGTGAAATTCCTCCCACGTTGCTTTTCTTTTTTAGAATGCTTTTGGCTATAAGGGTGCACTTGCCTTTTCTAATTCTGTAAAGAAAGCTGTTGGGATTTTGATTGGTATTGCATTCAATCTGTAAATCAGTTTGGGTAAGATTGACATCTTCATGATATTTATTCTTCCAATCCATGAACATGGAATGTCTTTCCATTTGTTTAGGTCTTTAAAAATTTCTTTTAGCACTGTTTTGTAATTTTCTGCATATAGGTCCTGTACTACTTTGGTTAAACTAATTCCTAGGTATTTGAGTCTTTTTGTTGCTATTGAAAATGGTATTTCCCCCGATTTCCCCCTCAGGTTGTTCAGTAGTGTACAAAAACATTACTGATTTTTGCATGTTGATCTTGTATCCTGCCACTTTGCTGCGCTCATTCATTAGCTCAAGTAGTTTTGTTGTGGATACTTCCAAATTTTCTAAGTACAGGATCATGTCATCCACAAACAGAGTTTTACTTCCTCTTTTCTTATTTGGATGTCTTTAATTTTTTTTTCTTGTCTAATTGGTCTAGCTAGAACTTCTAATACAATATTGAAAAACAGTGGTGACAGTGGGTATCCTTGTCTTGTTCCCGATCTTAGAAGGAAAGCTTTCCACCTTTCCCCATTGAGTATGGTATTGGCTGTGGGTTTTTTATATATGTCTCATCATATTGAGGAATTTTCCCTCTATTCCTATTTTTTTGAAGTGTTTTTATCAAGAAGGGATGCTGGATTTTGTCAAATGCTTTTTCTGCATCGATTGAGATGATCATGTTTTTTTCCTTCAATTTGTTAATGTATATTATGTTGATTGATTTTCTTATGTTGAACCAGCCTTGCATAGCAGGAATAAATCCCACTTGGTTGTGATGTATAAGTCTTTTGATATGCTGTTGGATTCGATTTGCAAGTATTTTGTTGAGAATTTTTGTATCTATGTTCATTGGAGAGATTGATCTGCAGATTTCTTTCTTGTAGTATCTTTATCTGGCTTTGGTATTAGGGTGATGTTGGCTTCATAAAATGTGTTGGGTAATTTTCTCTCCTCTTCAGTTTTTTGGAAGAGTTTAAACAGAAATGGTGTTAATTCTTTTTGAAATGCTTGGTAGAATTCACCTGTGAAGCCATCTGGTCCTGGATTTTCTTTGCTGGGAGATGACGGATTCAATCTCCTTAATTGTGATTGGTTTGTTAAGTTCTTGTATTTCTTGTAGCATCAGTGTAGGTTGGTTGTGCATTTCTAGGAATTTGTCCATTTCATCTAGGTTGTTTACGTACAGTTTCTCATAATATCCTCTTAAGATCCTTTTTATTTCTGTGGGGTCAGTTGTAACTTACCCCCTTTCACTTCCCCCCTTCTCTTTTTTTTCTTTGTTAGTCTAGCTAAGGGTTTGTCAATTTTATTAATCTCAAAGAACCAGCTTTTGGTTTTGTTGATTTTCTCTATTGTTTTTTGTTCTCAATTTCATTTATTTCTGCTATAAGCTTTATTATTTCTTTCCTTCTGTTTGCCTTAGGATTGGTTTGCTCTTCTTTTTCTAGTTTC